>CAUYQG010122208.1:0-14258 GCA_963574415.1 Tarsius wallacei | reverse complement strand
CAGCCCTCCAAGTAGCTGGAACTACAGGAGTGCGCTACCACGCCCGGCTAGTTTTTTGATTTATTGTAGAGACGAGGTCTCGCCAAGTTGCCCAGGCGGGTCTCGAACCCGCGGGCTCAAGCAATCCACTCACCTCAGCCTCCCAAGGTGTGGGATTACAGGCTGAGCCACCAAGCCAGGCTAAGTCACACTGATTTTCTTTCAGCTCCTTGACACATCCAGAGCTTACCTTTTCGAGGTCTTGGCTCTCAATGTGGAATGTCTCTGCCCAACTTTTTCCCAAGACAAACTCCGCATTCTTTTGACTTCAATTTCTACCCCACCTCTTCAAAGAGTCTTTCCTGGACTGTTCTGTCTGAAATAGCTCTTATTCTCTACTCTAGCCCCTTGTTTCTGTCCCAGCATTTACTGCAACTTGTGATTATTTATCTTCTCCACTAAAAATAAGTTTTATGGGGCAAGAAGCTTCAGCTGTCCTATTCATTGCTGCATCTCCAGCAAAGAAACAGGGCCTGGCACAGATCAGGCAGTCAGTCAGACACTTTGTTTACTGAAGGGTGACTGAACAGACAGGTTCCCAGGGAGGTCTCTGAGCTGCCTGGGGTGTTCAAACAGGCTGCATCCCTTTTAGTAAACAAACAAAATCCCAAACTGGCAATGAACTGAACAGTTTCCATTTCAAGATTTTCTTCTTACATTGAATTTAACCTGTTTGTTGCAGGTGAACCAGTTTCTCAGCAGTTGTATTACTAGACCCCTGTTTGGGGTTGCCCAGCAGAGCAGACCACCTGGCCCTTGGCTATTTGAATGAGTTTAAGAAATAGTCGTGTGCCTATGCCTCATTCTACAGGTAGACAGGCTAGGTTAGGGAGGTCAGCCTTTTTACTATCAGAACTGGACCAACAGTGTGGCTACCCCTCCACCCCGGTTGTCCATCAAGCCTGCTCCCCCATGCCCCACAAGAATCATCCCAGCCATCTCCTTAACATAAAGAGGAGGAACAAATCTCAGCAGTCGATCCAAAGAAAGCTTGGTATTTTTAGCACCAAAGCTAGAAGGAGCATGTCCTTACTGCTTGGTTTACAAAGAAAGAAAATTTTTCACTTAGGCCTGGTGTGGTGGCTCAGGCCTGCAATTCCAGCACTTTGGGAGGTTGAGGTGAGAGGAGCTCTTGAGGCTAGAAGATGGAGACCAGCCTAGGCAACATAGCGGGACCCCCCCATCTCTAAAAAAAGAAAAGAAAATCAGTGTGACTTAAGTATCAAGCCTGGAAAAGAGGCTCAGGATGAAGTTGGGAAGGTGTTTAGGGGCACGCAGAGCCTATAGGCTGTGTCGAGGGATGGAGATGTTTTGTTGAGCCATTGAAGCATTTTATGCAGGAAACTAATGTGTTCTAATTTACTGCTGTGTGAAGAACACACTGCCATGTGTGGGTGTCAGGCAAGAATAAAAGCAGAGAGCCAATTAGACTGTTGCCGTAGTGCAGGCCAAAGATGATGGTGGTTTGAACCAAAGTAGTGGCCATGCTAATGAGTACTTGAGAGATGCTATTTTGGACTTGACAGGACACATTGATGGGATGGACTTTGGGGGAGGAAATGGAGAAACCAAAGATAACTTTCAAGTTTCTGGCCGGAGTAAGTAGGTGGACAGTGCCTCATTTATTGCATGGAAAGGGACCACATCTCAGGGTAGAGCATCAGGAATTCTATTTGAGCCATGTTGAGCTTGATATTTAGAGATCCAGTGGGGTGGCCCAGTCACTAGGAGCTCGTAAGAGACACTTGGGTTGAGGGTGGGTGGGGTTGGGAGACAGCTTAAAGACAATAAAGGCTATGGGATCTGAGAAGGACACCTAAGGTGAAGGGATGCAGAAGAGGAGAGGGTTTGGGAGGGACCCTGGAAAGTCAGATGAGGAGCCAGAATAGGCAAGAAGACGGAAAAAGAGGCTAGGGAGACAGGTAGCAAGCGGGAGAGTGCCGTATCCCAGAAACTGAGAAAGTATTTCCAGAAAGGAGTTGTCTGCTGGCTGTGTTAAATGCTGCTTAGAGATTAGGTAAGATGAAGTTGGGGAAGGGCCCATTGGCTCTGGTAACGTGAAGGTCATCAGTGAACCCAAGGAGCAGTGGGTTCCTGGTGTGGTGGGGTAGAAGCCAGACCATGGTAGAGCTACCAGTTTGCACAACCTGTCTAACAGGGGATGAGGGACTGAGAGGAATCTAGAAAGGGATGTGGACACATAGGATGCTTTAGTTGAGATTGCTAGATGGTTCTAAAAACTGCTCTTTCTCTTTTCCCTTCAAGATAGAATTTCCAATTCTATTTGGCCATATGCTTCCTAGAATAAAGGAAAGTGTCTCAGCTTCCTTTGCAGCTATGTATGGTCAGGTGACTTTGTTCTCCCAGTAGGAAGTAAGTGGAGGTGTCCAGCCAAGAAGCTGCCTTGCCAACCTCTTTCTTAGTCTTCCTGCCTATTCTGGCTCCTTACCTGTCTTCCCTGGGTTTCTTTCAAACCCTCTCCTCTTCTGCATCTATCTCCTCATCCTAGGTGTCATTCTCAGGTCCCATGGCCTTTACTATCTTTAAGCTGATGCCTCCCAAAGCCCCCATTCCATGTCCAAAGTCTTTTTTTTTTTTTTTGAGTTGGAGTCTCACTCTGTCGCCCAGATTGGAGTGCAGTGGCCGCTCCCGGCCACCACAGCCTCAACCTGCTGGGCTTCGGCGAGCCTTCCGCCTCAGCCTTCCAAGTAGCTGGAACTACAGGCGAGCGCTACCACACCCGGCTAATTTTTTGATTTATTGTAGAGATGAGGGCTCGCCAAGTTGCCCAGGCGGGTCTCGAACCCGCGGGCTCAGGCAATCCGCTCACCTCAGTCTCCCAAGGCACGGGATTACAGGCTGAGCCACCGAGCCCGGCTCCCATGTCCAAGTTCTAAACAGTCTTTAACCAGAAACAATGTGCTTTCCTAAGCTGTTACCCTTTTCTGCTCACTAGAGTATATCAATACATAGCTGGAGCTCAAGTAGCCATATTGAATCTTAAGTGGAAACCATTGTCGAGGACGTCAGTGAAACAAGTTAGAATAAATATGGGTTTCTGGCCGGGTTTGGTGGCTCAGCCTGTAATCCCAGCACTTTGGGAGGCCGAAGCGAGTGGATTGCCTGAGCCTGCGGGTTCGAGACCCGCCTGGGCAACTTGGTGAGACCTCATCTCTACAATAAATCAAAAAATTAGCCAGGTGTGGTAGCGCACGCCTGTAGTTCTGGCTACTTGGGAGGCTGAGGCGGAAGGATCTTTGTTTTCTGGCACTTGTAGCCTTATCTAATTTTAACTTTTGTGATAATACAGAGGGTTTCGTCGAAATATGGGAATTACAGGAGCAGAGTTGCACAATGATAGGACTATTCCAGAGGAGGACAGGAACAATGGTTCTGAATAACAGTGGTTCTGAAGGAGATGGGATGGGATATAGGCACTAATGAAGGGACCGCCTCTAGTAGAATACCTCCACCATTATTAAGGAGATGGATGTATTGGGCACGGTGGTTCATGTCTGTAATCTCAGCACTTTTGGAGGCCGAGGCAAGAGGATTGCCTGAGCTCAGGGATTTGAGACCAACCTGGTCAACTTGGCAAGACCTCATCTCTATAATAAATCAAAAAATTAGCCAGGCATGGTGGTCGCACCTGTAGTTCCAGCTACTTGGAAGGCTGAAGTGGAAAATAACCTGAGCCCAGCAGGTCAAGGCTGTGGTGGCCGTGAGCATGCCATCGTATACCAGTCTGGGTGATAGAGTAAGACTCCGACTCAAAAAAAAAAAAAAGAGACGGGTGTGAAGGCAGAGATGTTTCTAGTGAAGATTGGGGCTGGGAAGATGATCTATCATACCTGATGACTTCTGCTTAATTCTGGATGTGAAGAAGGTCGTGCGTGTAGAACAGGAAGGCAGGAGGGTGCGAAGCCAGCTTTGTGAACCATGGTCTGGTTGGTGCTGGAGATCCTGCCAGCCTGAGCAGCCTCTGGGAGACATGTCCTTTCTGGACTAGTTAGCCACACTGCTGCAGAGTGTGGAGATGGTACGCAGATCACCCACAAAGCCAGAAGCCAAAGCCAGTGAGACCTTTTCCACCCCACCCCACCCCCCAGCAAGTCTCATTTGTCAGTGGTCACATCTGACACTCGCCTGCTATTCCCAGCTGTGGTATGAGACCCACTAAGACTTATCTGACTCCTTGCAGCAACATGGGGTGGTTTCAGAGAGCATCTGGGATACAAAATGCAGAACGGGTTCATTTTATTTTCCTTTATTAAAAAATAAAAAGAATTGGGATATAGAAAGCCCCAACTCATAAAAGGGTGGTATAGTAACCAGTGATTTACTTTCCAGGCTAGCCCTTAGAGCCATAATTGCCAAGAATATAGCTGAATTATAGTGCAGACTGCAAGCCTGACGTATGGACTGTGGAAATAAAAAGCAGTACAGGAAGGAGGAAAAGAAAAGCTGAGAGTTTCTTCTCTTAGTCCTGGACCTGAAGCCGCTATCCATAAAAATTTAGGTGGAAAAATTTGACCCTTTCTTCCTTTGACCTGCTCCATAGCCCCCGTCATGCTCACCCGGGCTGCACTCTACGGCACCTCTGTGTGTGGACAGGACAGGGGGCAGATGGGAGAGCTTGAACAGAGGAAAGATTGGTGTCCAAGCTCTCTCTCCTAATTCTCAGCATCTTGTTATTGAGCAAAGCACTTTACATCTCTAAGCCTAGTGTTCTTACCTATAAAGTCAAGGTAATAGTAAAACCCACTTCACAAGCTTATAGTAAAAATCAAAATAGATAAAGTTTATAAAACATTGAAAAACATTGGATAAGCTGTAAAGAATTCTGTTACCTGGGAAAGATGCCTTATTAGGGCCAGACTACCAAGGTTCCTCACAACAGTCAGAACATTTTGGTTGAAAATGAAAGAACACTACTCAAACTAGTAACTTTCCAGGGAAGGTTACTGGAAGGATACTCAGGTCACTCACAGAATCGAAAGAAGAACTTGAAACCAGAGTGACATTGGAAACTGGAGACTGATCC
The DNA here is from genome assembly GCA_963574415.1 of Tarsius wallacei. NCBI lineage: Eukaryota > Metazoa > Chordata > Mammalia > Primates > Tarsiidae > Tarsius > Tarsius wallacei. The sequence continues at coordinate 9,175 of CAUYQG010122208.1, read as the reverse complement.
TAGCAGCTTCCCAGACTAGAAGTCCCTCCCTTTGGCAGAGTTCTCAAAGTTTGACACATCAGGGATGTGACACTGTAGGTCAGTATGAACAAATCTCAAGAAAGGATTCTAATTGGTCCCACTCTTGTCACATGCCCACTACTGGACCAATCACTGTGGTGAGGGAGATGGGATACCATCACTCAGCCAGGCCTGGGTAATATGCTCATGCCTATGGTCAGCAGGGAAAGGACTACGCAGAAGAAGGAGTGATGTGCAGGACCAACATCATAATTCCTGGCAGGGTCTTGTATACCAGGTATTCTTTAGGTCCTAGGTAGTCACTAAAGGGTTTTAGGCAGAATAGTGACATTGTTACATTTGTACTTCAATCTTCCCTGCAGGAAAATAGGTTAGAGGGAGGAAGATTGAAGTCAAGAAATGGCAAAGAAGGAGATGATAAGGAAATGGAAAGAAGTAGACAGATTCAAGGCACATTTAGGAGGTGGAACTGAAGTGACTAATTGCATGGGAGAATGAGGACTAAGGAGACATCATATTCTGGCCACACGGGCAGTAGTGCTAATCACTGAGACAAGGAACACAAGAGACCATGTGTGTGTGTGTGTTTGGTGAGAGTGATGATTTGGACCTCTTCGCTTTGAAATGCCCCTGGACAAAGCAGAGAGGTTCAGTTTGCTATATGAAGGTCAGGAGAGACATCTAAGAAGAAGTTATCAATTTGGGAGATGTATCAATTTGGGATTGTGTTCAACTCTTGTAACAACAACCCAACTATATTGCCTTAACTACATTGGGTTTTGTTGCTGTAATTGTTGAAAAACCTGACATAATGAGAAGTCTAAAGGTAAACAGAGTAAGGCTGATTAGCAGCACCACAATGTGATTCATGCCTCAGGTCCACTCTGTTCTGGCCCTCCTTACTGGCAGCTTTCATCTTCAGAGTCAGTTTTTTGGTCACATAATGGCTGCCTCAGCTCTAGCTTCTCACCTACATTCTAGGTAGGAAGGAGAAAGAACAAAGAGGACGACGAAGCAGCACCTGCTCTAGGAAAGCAACACCTTTCCTGAAATCCTGCCAGACTACTGCTTATGCCTCACTGGCCAACTATAGTCACATGGCAAGCCCTAGCTCCAAGGGAAGATGGGAAAGGTAGTTTTCATTTTATTTTATTATTATTATTATTTTTTGAATTGGAATCATAATCTGTCGTCCAGGCTGGAGTGCTGTGGCATGCTCATGGCTTACTGTAGACTCAACCTCCTGGGCTCAGGCAATCCTTCTGCCTCAGCCTCCTGAGTAGCTGGGACTACAGGCATGCACCAACACACCCAGTTAATTTCTTTGATTTTTTATAGAGATGAGGTCTTACTATGTTGCTTAAGCAGGTCTTGAACTCCTGAGCTCAAGTGATTCTCTCACTTCAGCCTCCCAAAGTGTTAGGATTACAGATATGAGCCACCACACCCAGGCAAATGTAGTTTTTAAAAAACTAGAGGCCAGGCACGGTAGCTCACGCCTGTAATCCCAGCACTTTGGGAGGCTGAGGCAAGAGGACTGCCTGAGCTAAGGAGTTCGAGGCCAGCCTTGGCGACATAGCAAGACCTTGTCTCTACAACAAATCAAAAAATTAGCCAGGTGTGGTGGTACTTGCTTGTAGTTCCAGCTACTTGGAAGGCTGAGGCGGAAGGCTCGCCTGAGCCCAGCAGGTCAAGGCTGCGGTGGCCATGAGCAAGCCACTGCATTCCAGCCTGGGCGACAGAGTGAGACTCCAACTCAAAAAAAAAATAATTAGGCTGAGGCTTATGCCCAAACCATTGGTGGTTTGGGCGTGCTATCTGCCTCATAAAGCAAAGCAGAGGGTTGTCTTCTGGGAAGACAAAGTTTCTTTTCCTCTGAAAAAACCTCTTTCATAGTTGAAAGAAAGAAAAAAATTAGGTCCCCAAGCCTGTTTGAAAGAAAGAAGGGAGAATGGGAATTGAGGAAGCAGTACATGGATGATAACTAAAACCATGGGAGTAGAGGAGTTTATCCTGGGACTGGGAGATGAAAAGGGTAAAGGACCAAGGACAGAATCCTGAGGAAATCAGACAGAGAAAGAGACTGGGAGGAAAGCCAGGAGAGTAGAGTGAATGGAAGTCAAGGGGCAATGAGGGTTCAAGAAGGAGGGAGTGGTCCCCAGGGCTACAGAGGGCCAGGAGAATAAGGCCAAAGAGAGACTGTGGAGGTTGGTAGCTTCAGAGAGCTGCTTAGTGGAGTGATTGGGTCAAAGCCAATTATCAGCATTTTGAAAAGAAAATGCAAGATGAGAAAAAGGTTGTTAGCTGGAAGATAATGAGGATAAGGGGTTAAGGGAGTTTTTTGGTTTTTTTAGAAAGGAGACAAATGAATATGTTTAATGAGGAAGAGAAAAGGCAGGAGAAGAGGAGAGAAAAGAATCTGGAGGGGAAGAGGGAGAAAGATGCTTGCTGGAGAAGATGGGAAGCAGCATTGGGGTTCAGAACAAGAGGGCAGCCACAGACAGCAGATAGCTGAGACTTTATGGAGACAGGAGGAAGGAAGAAAAGCTGGGTGAGGATGTAGATGTTGGTGGGTTTGGGATTGAGTGAGTGAAGGCTTCCACCTTCTCTGAAGTAGGAATGGTCACCTGCTGAAGGAAAGGTGGTGAAATCCAAGGTTTTCAGAGAAACTTGGCAGACAATGAGAGACACCTCTGAGGAGGAGCAAGCAGGAAAGTTTGGGGAAGGGTTGTGAGTCTAGCTGAGAAGGGAGACCTAGAGAGAGAGTTACACCCATCTCAGGTTACATGGCATTCTACATCAGTCCTCAGCAGCTGCAATAGGTACCTGTGCAGAGAACACAGAAAGTAGGATTGATCAGAGTCTGGCGTTCATCAGGAGGGCATGATAGAAAAACAAGGCAATTAGAAAGAAAGCCATTGAAGTGTTTATCATGAGTCTTGGCTAGTAGGGGAGAGAAGGGACAGCTGGCGGGGCTAGAGGACCCTCAGCAAGTGAAGAAGACAGGCATGGTGGCACGAGGCTGGGGTCAGATATAGTGCATATTTATGTGACTGGGTGGTAGAGACGGAAGTATTGAAGGAGCCAATGGCCCTTATAGTGAGCATCGGGGCCAAGAGGCCAGTGGGAGGATGGATCGCCTCATCAATATATAGCAGGACTTAGTACATCTTCGGTAAAACATTCACTCCAAACTCAAGTTTTTTTGTTTGTTTGTTTGTTTGTTTTTGAGTTGGAGTCTCACTCTGTCGCCCAGACTGGAGTGCAGTGGCCGCTCCCGGCCACCGCAGCCTCGACCTGCTGGGCTCTGGCAATCCTTCCGCCTCAGCCTTCCAAGGAGCTGGAACTACAGGCGCGCGCTACCACGCCCGGCTAATTTTTGATTTATTGTAGAGATGAGGTCTTGCCAAGTTGCCCAGGCGGGTCTTGAACCCGCGGACTCAGGCAATCCACTCACCTCGGTCTCCCAAGGTGCGGGATTACAGGTTGAGCTACTGAGCCCGGCTGTTTATTTGTTTTTTGAGTCTGGGTCTCACTCTGGCACCCAGGCTGGAGTGCAATAGCATAATCACAGCTCACTGTGGCCTTGACTTTCTGGGCTCAGGCAATCTGCCTCAGCCTCCTAACTAGCTGGAACTACAGGCTCATGCCACCATGCCTAGCTAATTTTTGTTATTTTTTTGTAGAGAAATGTCATGGCTATGTTTGTCCAGGCTGTTCTGAATTCCTGGGCTCAAGTGATTATCCTGCCTCAGCCTATCAAAGTTCTGGAATTATAGGTGTAAGCCACCAAGCCCAGCCCATGTTCAGTTTTGAATTGATATTGCCTTTCTTGAAAAAGGTCAGGGAGTCTGGGGAAAGGAGAACAGAAAAAAAAATCAATTTTTTGACTCATCACTCACTGCCTGCCCTGTTTGTTCCAGAACAATCTATTTTAAAGAATCTGCAAACTTTCAAGGGTCTCTTACTCTTATTTGTATCCACTTTCTTAGCCATGAGAACTTGGCCCACTGGTGTCACCTACAAGACAGTTAGGACTGAGATTTGTGATAGGAGCCCGTATGTAAACATAAAACAGTGCAGCACCCTTTAATGGTGGCGTCTAAGACTGTATTAGCAGATAGTGGTGACAAAGAGTCAGTACCATCATCTCTCTGATCTCTGTTGTCCCATGTATAAACTGAGGGTGGGGGAGAGAGGAAGTTGTTCTATCAGTGACCTCCCAGTGCCCTTTCAGCCCTGACTATGAGTCAGCCATACTGCCATTACTCCAAATGGGAGAAGACGGTTTTGTCAAAAAAGAAAACCCCAGGTGGGGCTCGGTGGCTCAGCCTGTAATCCCACCGCTTTGGGAGGCCGAGGTGAGTGGATTGCCTGAGCCCGCAGGTTCAAGACCCGCCTGGGCAACTTGGCGAGACCTCGTCTCTACAATATATCAAAAATTAGCCGGGCGTGGTAGCGCGCACCTGTTGTTCCAGCTACTTGGAAGGCTGAGGTAGAAGGATTGCCAGAGCCCAGCAGGTTGAGGCTGCGGCCGCGGTGGCCGGAAACATGCCACTGCACTCCAGTCTGGGTGACGGAGTGAGACTCCAACTCAAAAAAAAAAAAAAAAAAGAAAATGGATGTGGTCAAATAAGACGTCCGAGGGAGGGAGCAGATCCGAGAGGTTAAGAGCAAGTACTTGCTAAGCATGGTGACTCACACCATCCCACCATTTTGGGAGGTGGAGGTGAGAGAATTGCCTGAGCCTAGGGGTTCGGGACCACCCTGGGCAACTTGCTGAGACCGTCTCTCTACAATAAGTCAAAAATGCCAGGCTCAGTGGCTCAGCCTGTAATCCCAGCACTTTGGGAGGCCGAGATGAATGAATTGCCTGAGCCTGCGGGTTCAAGACCCACCTAGGCAACTTGGGAGACCTCATCTCCACAATTTTTAAAAAATAAAAAATTGTGCCGGGCTCGGTGGCTCAGCATGTAATCCCGCACTTTGGGAGGCCGAGGTGAGTGGGTTGCCTGAGCCCACGGGTTCGAGACCCGCCTGGGCAATTTGGGAAGACCTCATCTCTACAACAAGTCAAAAAAATCAGCCGGGCGTGGTAGCACATGCCTGTAATTCTGGCTACTCGGAAGGCTGAGGCGGAAGGATCGCTGGAGCCCAGCAGGTCGAGGCTGCGGTGGCCGGGAGCGGCCACTGCACTCCAGTTTGGGCGACAGAGTGAGACTCCAACTCAAAAAAATAAAAAATAAAAATAAAAAATAAATAAAATTAAAAATTAGCTGGGTGTGGTAGCGTGCGCCTGTAGTTCCGGCTACTAGGAAGGCTAAGGCGGAAGGATCGCTGGAGCTCAGCAGGTCAAGGCTGTGGTGACCGTGAGTGTGCCACTGCCCTCCAGCCTGGGTGACAAAGTGAGACTCCAACTCAAAAAAAAAAAAAAGAGAGAGAGCAAGTACACAGGAGTCAGCCTGCCTGGGCTAAACTCTAACTCTGCCCCTGAAAGCTGGGTCCTGTCAGGGGGAAGAGCTGCTCATGTCTACTCAGGAAACTGGTGTGATGTATGCAGATGTGAAAGTCACTTGACAGTGTAAAGAGAGTTACTTCTGGGACAATCTCATGCAAACTGACCTCCACAGAGCTCCGAGTTAGTAAAATAAATGTGAAAAGGGGGCCGGGCGCAGTGGCTCATGCCTATAATCCCAGCACTTTGGGAGGCTGAGGTGAGAGGATTGCCTGAGTCCAAGGGTTTGAGACCAGCCTGGGCAACTTGGCAAGACCTCATCTTTACAAGAAATTAAAAAATTAGCCGGGCATGGTGGCACGTACCCGTAGTTCCAGCTACTTGGACGGCTGAGGCGGAAGGATCGCCTGAGCCCAGCAGGTCGAGGCTGTGGTGGCCAGGAGCATGCCACTACCCTCCAGCCTGGGTGACAGAGTGAGACTCCAACTCAAAAAAAAGAAAAGAAAAATGTGGAAAGGAAGCTCAGAGGGAATCATCCAGCTTATAGGTAGAACCTGAATGTCAGCTTTACCTCCAGACCCAGACCTGAATTCCCTGTTTTTCTCAATCTCACCCCCAGGAATTTAAGGGTCTACTAAAGCCCTGAGACCTCTAGGCTAAGACCCTAACAGGAGAGGCACTGAAAGTTCCCCCCACCATCACAGAAGGGGAGAAGAGGCACACCCTTACTCACCTGAAGCAAAGCAGAACACAGGCAAAAATGTTGCAGGTATCACAGGTGCCTCTCGCTGTCCTTCTTACAGCTCTGGGGACCTTTAGCTGGTTCCGTGGGAGAATCTGATTGTCCTTGGGGAACGCTGCATGGCAGCTGCTGCTGCGTGCGCACACTGCCACCTAGGGGCAATCCACTGAAACTCTGCATTTAGCAAGCCACAGCTGTGCATGCGTGTATACGTATGTGCATGCGTGTATACGTGTGTGCATGTGTATGCTTGTGTGTGTCCGGGTGGGAAGGGAGGGCTTTTCAGTTCTTCTCTGGCACTGCCGATGTCTCACCTCTCCCTGGAGCCTCACTCTCAGAGCTCCCCTCCTCAGTTTATCCACTCAGGACCACATACCGCACACCCAGTTTCTTCTCAGTCTCCCTTGCAGAATCCGCTCCCTGCTCCCTGTAAATGTTGCTGCTTTTCCCAGACTCTGTGCTAAGCCTTTCTTCTTCCCCCTCTCATCTTCTCAGGCTCTCTGTGGTCTCTTGTGTCTTTAGACATTATCCACTCTTGTCTTTAGGCATTATCTATGCTATGGCCCCACCCATCTTTATATCACCAGAGTTGATCTCTCTCCAGAGGTCCAGTTACCCCTCCCCAGATCTACAGTGGAAATGTCATTTCATCGTCCTCCTCCGCAAATTCTTAGAGGTCTATTCCACTGAAAACCAACTCTCCAGTGTTCTACAAAGTTGGACAGTCTTGTCCTCTGAGTGGGCTACAACAACCACATTCAGACCACAGGCCTCCCTCCCATTTGGTGACCCAGCTTGTTACCTCCGGTGTTGTGGCTGCATAGACTTCCCTTTGAACCAAGTGTTGGAATTTGATTACTCACTTGCAGTTGTCCCTGGCAGAAGTGTAACAAGCTTGGCCACTTGTCAACTGTGCACTGAAATAAACAAGCATGAGATATACTGAAGGAAGGTGATTTTATTTCAAATGCCAACAAATGGGAAAACGGCCAGGCTCATGCCTCAAAGAAATCTGAAATGATTTTTAGGCTGAGAGCAAGTGTTTTACAAGGGAAATGTGATGCAGGGAAGCATGCAGATGGTGGCATGGGGTGTGTCTTGATGGCTTATCTTGGGTGGAGGTCTGGCTGTTGTGATCTCAGCTGTTGTCAGGTTATGGATCAGCCAACTTGTGACTCCCCCCAGGAGGGAGTGTCCCTCAGTCAAACTGTTTTAAGATTAGCCCCTGAGATTTCTAAGCAAGTATACAGTCAGATAAGCGTGCATGGTGCAAAGAAGCTAAAACATGTTTCAAAGCTTGAGATTAAAAGGCGGGGGGGGACTTTAAAATAACCTTTAAAATTGAGGTACTCGGTTACAGAAGGAAGCTGCCCTGCCCAAGGCTCTGCCCCACTTTCATCCCTAGTGTATGGGGGTGCAGCCTACTGGGCAACTGATGGGTGATCCAGCTCAGAGCTCCTGTGGGAGCAGTTGGGGCCTCACAGCTCAATTTCTCCCTTCACCCAGTGCTGCTTCCCTCACTTCTTGCACACGTGTTTCTGGACCAACTTCTGATTTCTGTTCACTTGGCCTCAGCACATGCCTTTACCTCAACCCAGAATACCTTTTTTTTTTTTTTTTTTGAGTCAGAATCTTACTCTGTCACCCAGGCTAGAGTGCAGTGACACACTCGTGGTCACCACAGCCTTGACCTGCTGAGCTCAGGCAATTCTTCCGCCCCAGCCTTCCAAGTAGCTGGAACCACAGGCATGTGCCACCATGCCCGGCTAATTTTTTTTATTTACTGTAGAGTCGAGGTCTTGCCAAGTTGCCCAGGCTGGTCTCGAACCCCTGGGCTCAGGTCATCCTCTTGCCTCTGCCTCCCAAAGTGCTAGGATTACAGGTGTGAGCCACCGTGTATGGGGCAGAATACCTTTGGCCCATTCCCTTTTGCCTGTGTAAGGATAGGGAAGTAGAAAGCCATCCCACACAGCCCCTCAGCCAGGCCCTTAGGAGAAGAAGGGTCAGGGTCTAGTGCTGCCCACACTTCACACCTCTCCATTCACACTGTCTTCCCTGCTCCAGCGGCTTCTGGTCAACTTCCCCGTCAGGGCTCCTGCCTAGCTTCTGCCCACTACCTCCTCTGTGAATCTCTGGTTTCTGCCCCATGCCTCTCTCTGAGAGACACATTCAGACACCCCAGGATTGAGCAGCTGATTGTTCTGATCGGCCATCGCCATTTGTTTTCCTTCTGAGGCAGAACTTTGTGCAGGTTTGTGGGTCTCTGGCCAACCCACAAAGGCCTGACTTAAGACCCAGTGTCCGCCCCGGCCCAGTCAAAGTTCCCAGGGTGGGGAGTTTGTGGTACAGAACATGAAGAGTCAGGGTGAGGTGCAACGTAGCCAGCTCTCTGAGATCCCAGGACAGAGCAGTGATGAGCAACGTCTGGGCATATAATGCCTAGCTTCCCTGTGGCTAAGGTTGCTGACTGCCAATAATAAAGAAGCAAATTTAGATCCACGTATTGGCATTTGCAGCCAGTTTAGTATGCATGTACAGATCCTGTTTTTAATGATTATGTCATTATTTGTCAATTTTTAAAGATGTTTGAAACATTTATGAGACTGTGTCATTACAATTGAGAAGAGCTTAATTGATTACATTTAATGTTTATTTTATGGTTTTTTTCTTCTTCTTCTTTCTTTCTTTCTTTTTTTTGAGTTTCTGCCCAGTGGATAATGTTGTTAAGGGAAAACTTAATTTCTAAAAATGTAAAAACGTGAGCCTATTGTAGCAGAGAAAGGTTTTTTTTTTTTTTTGAGTTGGAGTCTCACTCTGTCGCCCAGACTGGAGTGCAGTGGCCGCTCCCGGCCACCGCAGCCTCGACCTGCTGGGCTCGGGCAATCCTTCCGCCTCATTCTTCCGAGTAGCTGGAACTACAGGCGCGCGCTACCACGCCCGGCTGATTTTTTGATTTA
>CAUYQG010122198.1:0-19711 GCA_963574415.1 Tarsius wallacei | reverse complement strand
TCACTCCATCAACAAGAATTATCCATCCTAAACATATATGCATCCAACACAGGAGCACTAGAATTTATAAAGCAACTACTAAGTACATTTTAAAAAGATATTGACTCTAACACTATTATAACTGGGGACTTAAATACCCCACTACAACCCTAGATGAATCATTGAGGCAAAAAATCAACAAAGAGATCCAGAACCTCAACTTGACACTCAACCAAATGGACTTAATAGATATCTACAGAATATTCCACCAAACAACCACAGAATATACATTCTGCTCATGATCACATGAAACACACTCCAAGATCGATCATATCCTTGATCATAATTCAAGCATAAACAAATTTCTTAAGAATGAAATATTGCCATGCACCTTCTCAGATCACAGTGGATTAAAAATAAATATCAACAACAACAAAATTCCCCCCAAAGCCACAAAGATATAGACATTAAAAAACATGATGCTTAACTACTACTGGGAAAACACTGAGTTAAAAAAAAAATTAAAAGATTCCTGGAAACAAATGAAAGTGAAGAAATATCCTACCAAAACCTCGGAGATGCCATGAAAACAGTTCTAAGAAGGAAATTTATATCTCTATGAACATACATTAAAAAAATGGAAAGATCACAAGTTAACAGCCTGAAAAATCACCTAAGGGAGCTGGAAAGACAAGACCACCAGAACTGTAACTTTAGTAGAAGAATCCAGGTCACCAAAGTAAAAGCCCAAATACAGGATATAGAAGACAAAAATATAATAGAAAAAAATCAAGAAAACAAAAACCTGGTTCTTTGAAAGAATAAAAAAGATTGACAGACCCCCTAGCCAGAATGACCAAGAAAAAGAGAGAAAAAGCCCAAGAAAATACAATCAGAAATGCAAAATATACAATCACAACTGACCCCCAAAGAAATATGAAAAATTATCAGAGATTATTATGCACACCTGTATGGAAACAAGCTTGATAACCTAAATAAAATGGAGGACTTTCTGACATCACACAACCTCCCAAGTTGAAACAAGAAAACATTGAGTCACTAAATACACCAATAACAACCCAGGAAGTTGACTCCATCATAAGAAAACTACCTACCAAAAAAGGCCCTGGACTGAACCACATTCCGGCAGAATTCTACAAAATGTACAAGGAGGAGCTAATACCAATCCTATTGAAAGTATTCCAGGTGCCAGGCTCGGTGGCTCAGCCTGTAATCCCGCGCCTTTGGGAGGCTGAGGTGAGTGGATTGCCTGAGCCCGCAGGTTCGAGACCCGCCTGGGCAAGCGAGACCTCGTCTCTACAATAAATCAAAAAATCAGCTGGGCGTGGTAGCGTGCGCCTGTAGTTCCAGCTACTTGGAAGGCTGAGGCGGAAGGGTCGCCGGAGCCCAGCAGGTCGAGGCTGCGGTGGCCGGAAGCGGCCACTGTACTCCAGTCTGGGCGACAGAATGAGACTCCAACTCAAAAAAAAAAAAAAAAAAAGAAAGTATTCCAGGCAATTGAGAAAGACAGAATTCTCCCCAAATCATTTTACGAAGTTAACATCACACTGATATTCAAACCAGGTAAAGATCCAACAAAAAAAGAGAACTGCAGGCCAATATCCCTGATGAACATAGATGCAAAAATTATCAACAAGATTCTAGCAAATCAGATCCAACAACACATCTCATAAATCATCCACCATGACCAAGTAGGCTTCATCCCCAGGATGCAGGGCTGGTTCAACATCTGCAAGACCATAAATGCAATTAAACACATCAACAGATGTAAAAACAAGAACCACATGATTATATCATTAGATACAGAAAAAGTTTTGATAAAATCCACCATCCCTTCTTGATAAAAACCCTCAAAACCCGGGGCAAAGGAGGAACATACCTCAAATAGTAAGCACCATCTTCGTTAAACCCATAGTTAGCATATTTCTAAATGGACAGAATTTGGAAGCATTTCCCCTGAAAACCAGAACAAGACCAAGCTGTCCATTCTCACTCGTCTTGTTCAACATTTTGTTGGAAGTCCTAGGTAGAGGAATTAATCAAGAGAAGGAAATCATGGGTATCCAAATAGGAAAAGAAGTTAAGTTATCCCTCTTTGCTGATAGTATGATCCTGTACCTCGAAAACAAAGAGAATCTGTCAAAAACTTGCTTTCACTGATAAAAGACTTTGGCAAAGTCTCAGGGTACAAAATAAATGTGCAGAAGACAGTTGCATTCTCATATACCAACAAGCAGACAGAGAACCAAATAAAAAGCTCACTCCCATTCACAATAGTCACATACACACACACACACACACACACACACACACACACACAATGAAATACCTCAGCATTTTCCTAACCAGAGAGGTGAAAGACCTTTACAATGAGAACTACAAAACACTGCTTAAAGAAACCCAAGAAGACACAAACAAATGGAAAAATATATTATGATCATGGATAGGAAGGATCAACATGGTTAAGATGTCCATCCCACCAAAGGCAATCTACAGATTCAATGTAATGCCCATTAAATTACCAACATCATTCTTAGACCTGGAAATGACAATACAGAAATTAATATAGAAACATAAACAACCACAAATAGCCTCAGTAAAAAAACAAATTGGGAGGTATCACACTTCCAGACTTTAAACTTTACTATAATGCTATAATAATCAAAACAGCCTGGTATTGGTACATGAATAGTTATATGGACCAATGGAACAGGATAGAGATTTGGAAGCAAAACCTCAATTTCTTAACCAACTCATCTTTGACAATGTTTCCACCAACAATCCTTGGGGGAGAGGAGAACCTATTCAGTAAATGGTGCTGGGTAAACTGGTTGCCTACATGCAAAAGGATTGGTATCAGCTCCCCCTTGTACATTTTGTAGAATTCTGCTGGAATGTGGTTCAGTCCAGGGCTTTTTTTGGTAGGTAGTTTTCTTATGATGGAGTTAACTTCCTGGGTTGTTATTGGTGTATTTAGTGTCTCAATGTCTTCTTGTTTCAACTTGGGAGGTTGTGTGATGTCAGAAAGTCCTCCATTTTATTTAGATTGAAACAGAACCCTACCTATCACCCTACACAAAAATCAGTTCTAAATAGATCAAAGACCTACATGTAAAACCTCAAACTATAAGAACCTTAGAAAATCCAGGAGACACCCTTATAGAAATTGGAACTGGCAACCAATTCCTGATCAAAACCCCAAGTGCCCATGTCATAAGAGATAAAATATACAAGTGGGACCTCATTAAGCTGAAAATCTTTAGCAAAGCAAAAGAAACCATCAAGAGAGCAGGGAGGCAGCCCACAGAATGAGAAAAAATGTTTGCCAACTGTATTTCTGACAAAGGCCTAACATCCTACAAGGAATTCAATCCTGCCAAAATGAAAAGGACAAACTGCCCCATTAAAAAGTGGGCAAAAGACGTGAATAAACACCTCTCAAAAGAAGATATATGGGCAGCCAATAGACACATGAAATAGTGTTCAGTCTCACTAATCATAAGAGAAATGCAAATCAAAACCACATTGAGATACCACCTAATCCTAGTAAGAATGGCCATCATTAATAAAACAAACAACAGATGCTGGATATGGAGAAAAAGGAATGCTTCTCCACAGCTGATGGAATTCAAACTTGTTCAACCTCTAAGGAAAATGGTGTGGGGTTTTCTAAAAGTACTAGAGTTTAACCTTCCATATAACCCAGCAATTCCCCTACTGGCCTACTGGGAATATACTCGGAGGAACTCAAATCATTCTACAAAAAAGATACCTGCACATGCATGTTTATTTCAGCACTATTCTTAATAGCAAAAACATGGAACCAACCATGCTGCCCATTGAAACAGGACTGGATTTTTAAAATGTGGTACATACACGCAATGGAATATTACACAACCATAAAGAAGGACAGACATATGGACTTCGCAGCAACTTGGATGGATTTAGAGTCTATCATACTTGGAGTTTTTTAAAGGAACAAAGAACAGAGTATCAAATGTTATTCCTTATAAGAGGACCCTGAACATTTACCATAATACTATAAGAGATTGGCAGTAGTGGAATACTGGTGGGGTGAGGGTGAGGTGCACCACATCTATAAGGGTACCTGATCTCAAACCAGGCAATGTGGGGACCAAAGGGATGCCCAAAGTTTGCCTGTACAATGACCACTTGTATACCAAATTCTAAATTGTACTCCACATATTTAATATTTAAAAAGTTTATATATAAGAAAATATGACATATATATATAAAGGAGGGACCCCAAAAGACCAGAATTCAGTTATTTATTTTTTAAGTGTATTTATTCTTACACATTTAAACTTTAGTCACCTTCAAAGTAGTCTCCATTTGATACAATACACCTATCAAAATGTTTTTTCCACTGGTCAAAACAGTTTTTGATCTTATCAATTTTGATGTCTTTTAATGCATCTTCCATTTTTTGTTTCACCTGTTCCATATCAGCAGAACATTTCTCTCTGAGGACTATTTTTAACCTGAGAAACAAAAAAAAAAGTCTTTCAGGGGAAATCAGGTGAATAGGGAGGGTGGGGCTTGCTTGGGGTCACAGCATTTTTTGGTCAAAAACTTCTGAACACTCAGTGCGATGTGGACAGGTTGCTCATGTAAATTACCCATCAAAAAACAAGCAAATGTCTCAAAAGAATCTCCAAAATAAAATTCACTGAAGTCAAACACAGCCTCCCTCAACACTAGCTGGTATACTGATGTCAGTGGTTTCCTAGAACTTATAAATTGGGAGAATACTGTACAGCAAGGGACCCACCCTTCAAAAAATAATTCTATTTTTTTTTGGGGGGGGGCATATTTATGGCTGAATATGAAATGTTATTCAGCCATCGAAAAGAATGAAATAATGTATTTTGCAGCAACTTGGATGGAATTAGAGGATATCATCTTAAGTGAACTAACAAGGAAATGAAAACCCAAACACCAAATACTCTCACTTATAAATGGGACCTAGACTAAGGATCTGCAAAGGCATATAAGTTGGTATAATGGACAGTGGAGGCTCAGAAGGAGGGGGAGAAAAGGTGGAGAGATGAACATCACCTATTGGGTAGAATGTGAACTGATGGGGGTGGTGGTGGTACACTTAAAGACCAGACTTATTTGAAATATACAGTGTATTCATGAACCAAAAACTATTTGTATCTTCTAAAGCTATTAAAACAAAATAAATAAAATGGAAAATGTGGTATATTTACACAATGGGACACTATTCAGTCTTAAAAGGAAGGAAATTATATCTTTTGTGACAACATGGATAGAATCAGAAAAAAATGATGCTTAGTAAAATAAGTAAAGTATAGAAAGACAGATAGATATCACATGTTTGCACTTATATATGGAATAAAAAACAATCAAATTCAGAGAAACAAAGATTAGAACAGTGGTTACAGAAGCTAGGTGTGGGGGAAATGAGGTCAGAATGGCCAAAGGGTATAAAAATTTCAGAGGAATTTTTTTCTGAGTTTTATTGCACAATATGGTAAATGTAGTTATGTAATAGTTTTGTACATTTCAGAATTGTTCAGAGAGTAATTTCAAATGTTCTCACCTCAAAAAATGTTAAGTATTTGAGATGATAGATACACTAACAGCTCAATTTGATTATTCCACATTATAACATTATTTTGTACCTCATAAGTTTATACAATTATGAATTGTCAATATACAATTTAAATATGAAATAAAATCCTTTTGCTAACCTTTCTGATTAAAAAGGTGTAAGATATTCTATAGTTGGCAACTCTGACAGAATAATGCTATTAAAAGTGTTCAAAGGATAGCATCAATAAAATATACATGCATTTGTAAAGTTTTGTATCACTTTTTAAAAAAACATTTGTATGGCTAAAAAAACAGAAACACAAAATCACACAAACAAATGTATGGCTGAGTAAAGTATAATAATGTGAATATTCTTGTTCTCACCAACCATGTCAAGAAAAAGAACATTGTTATCCATTTCAGAAGCCTCTTCACTGTCCCATCCCAATTTCTCCTCTTTCTTACTCTGACTTTAATAGTAGTTACCACATTTCACTGGTTTATGATTATACCATACAAGTGTGTATTCTTTTTATTTTTTATTTTTTTATTTTAGAGACGTGGGATACAATTCAGGGTTATGTATACAAATGTTCATTGTGCAGGTACCCTTGTTGATGAGGTGTGATCCCCCTCCCCTGACAGTTTCCCGCTACTGCCAATCCCTTTCTTATAGTATTACGATAATTATTCAAGATCCATTTATGAGTGAGAACATGTGTACTCAGTCCTTTGTTTCTGTGATAGATCACACAAGTATTATAGACTCTAAGTTCATCCAAGTTGCTGCAATGTTCATAATTTTGTCCTTCTTTATGGCTGCATAATATTACATCATGTATATGTACCACATTTTTTAAATCCAGTCCTCTTTCGATGGGCAGCGCGTTTGGGTCTATGTTTTTGCTGTTGTGAATAATGCTGCAATAAAATTGCTTGTGCGAAGCCGGGCTTGGTGGCTCAGCCTGTAATCCCGTGCCTTGGGAGGCTGAGGTGAGTGAATTGCCTGAGCCCATGGGTTCGAGACCCACCTGGGCAACTTGGTGAGACCTCATCTCTACAATAAATCAAAAAATTAGCCGGGTGTGGTAGCGCGTGCCTGTAGTTCCAGCTACTTGGAAGGATTGCCGGAGCCCAGCAGGTCCAGGCTGCAGTGGCCGGGAGCAGCCACTGCACTCCAGTCTGGGCGACAGAGTGAGACTCCAACTCAAAAAAAAAAAAATTGCGTGTGCGGGTATCTTTTCCATAGAGTAATTTGAGTTCCTCCATGTATATTTCCAGTAGGGTGATTGCAGGGGCATATAGGAGGTTGAGTTTTAGATCTTTTAGGAATTACCAAACTGTTTTCCACAGAGGTTGTATTAGTTTACATTCCCACCAAGAGTGTAGAAGTGTTCCCTTTTCCCCACATCCTCTCCAGTGTCTGTTGTTTTTTGAGTTATTGATGAAGGCTACCCTGACTGGAGTTAGGTGATATCTCAGTGTGGTTTTAATTTGCATTTCTTTGATGACTGGTGAGGCTGAGCATTTTTTCATGTATCTGTTGCCTGCTCATATGTCTTCTTTTGAGAAGTGTCTATTCTTGTCTTTTGCCCACTTTGCAACAGGGCTGTATTTTTTTTTTTTTTCTTTTTGGCATGTTTGAGTTCCTTGTAGATCCTAGATTTTAGGTTTTTGTTATATATACATACAAGTATGTATTCTTAATACCATAATTTAATATTGCTCATTTTTTCTAGATGCCAAGGGATTTTTCTTCCCTCTTTAAAAATCCAGTAATTTTTTTAATCCAGTAAATATGGTAGACTACATCCTGTTGTTGGTTCTTTTTTATTAATATTATTCAGTTTATTCTTTGCTCTATCTTTCATGTTTAGCACAAAAGAGAGGGAGAGAGAGAGAGAGAGAGAGAGAGACAGAGACAGAGACAGAGACAGAGACAGAGACAGCAAGGCATATATATATATATATATATATAAACTATTACTTATTTCTTTCTCATCTGAATTATTTTATTTCTTTGTATTGCCTCATTGCATGGTTAGGATCTCAAGTATAATGTTGAATAGAAGTGGTGACAAAAGATATTTGTGCTTGGTTCTCAGACTTTGACTAAAAGCATTTGGATTTTCATTATTAAGAATTTTAGTAACTGTAGTTTGTTTATATGTTTGTAAATACCCTTTATCAGGTTGGGAAAATTTTTTCTATTCCTATTTAGCAGAAAGTTTATGTCAAGAATGAATATTGGAATAGAACATTTTTGTATTTATTGAGAATAATGCATAATTTTAGATTAAGCACTGGACATTGTGAATGTTTAGCTACTGAGTGTCTGAATTTTGTTTTCTTTCTTTAGAAAGTATTAAAATTTGTTTTTGTACACACAATTTACTAGAAACCCAACTTGATCATTTTGAGACTTGATTTTAAGCTATGAAAAGGTAGCCTAGCAAAAAGCTACTTAATTTTAACTTAGGTTAACAGGTTATAATCTTTCTGAGAGCTATAATGAATAACCCTGGTATTCAGTACACCTCTCTATTCTAGTAGGCTGGAAGTTGAATATCTCCTAGCCTTGTATTAGCTCCAGTTTTGTTACTGATCTTACAGCTTTTCTTTCCCTGATCGGTGTCCTTCATCCAGTTTCATGGCTTAAACAAATTAAGCTTAGTAAACAGTCAAAAACTAAAGGGTATCTCTATGCTAGTTCTTAGAGATCTCCCTCTGAATTTTTGTTTTCTCTCTTGTACTCTGCCCTATCCCAGTCTTAAGTAAACTCTAATTCTTGGTTCTTTAGCTCAGCAAAACTACTCATGTTGGGGCTTCTATTTGTACCACAGGTCAGAAAATGCTTTCAGTCAGAAAGTTAGGATGATCTTAAGGCTCACTTCACTGATTTTCATTTTCCTAATTAGAAATCACATACCTACCCTGCTAATGTAGATTGGATGCTGTACCTTCCAAATCTCATGTTGAAATATAATCCTCATTGTTGGAGGTGAGGCCAACTGGGAAATGATTGGGTCATGAGAGCAGAATCCTCATAAATGAATTGACACATTTTTCTCAGTAATGAGTGAATTATTTATCACTTTATTGGTACATGCAAAAGCTGGTTGTTTAAAATCCCCTGGTACCTCTTTTCTCTCTCTCTTGCTCCTGGTCTTGCCATGTGACATGTTGGCTCCCCTTTCCTTCCACCATGAGTAAAAGCTTCCTGGGATTTCACCAGAAACCAAGCAGATGACAGTGCCATGCAAAACTGTGAGCTAATAAACCTCTTTTCTGTATAAATTACCCAGCGTCAGATATTTTTAATAGCAACACAAAATGAACAAATACAAATACTGCCTAATACATTAAAACAGCTACTTTTTTTCCCCTCGGTTTTTTGTTTGTTTGTTTGTTTATTTGTTTGTTTGCTTATTTGGAGGACTACTTTTGGACATAATACTTCATCATAGTTAAACACTGTACTCCTTTAAAGTAATTTCAAAACTTTTATTATTTCAGGAAAGTTTTCTTCAATTATGACTTTTTTAGTGTTTTTGTGGCTTTGATATTTTCAGGCACTTCTATTCATATGTTGACTTATCTTTACCTATCAAATTGTCAACTTTGTCTCCCTCTGTTTTTTTTTTCTTTTTAAAAATTTCCAGAGGATCAAAATTTGACATTTTATTTGTCTCAAGTGATACTTTTTTCCCTTTTGTACTCCCCATTTATTTCTCCAGAAACATCTGTATTTTAGTCTGCCCTGCTCCCGCAAAAACTCCTTCTCAGACACAAACTATTTTTGTATAGCCACGTCTAAACAATTTATTTCGGCTTCCTCTCTGGCTGAATTTCACATTACTTGTCACTTCCTTCTTTTAAATTATATGTTTTTTATTTCAATAGTTTTACATCTAGCATTTGATCCAGTAATCCCACTACTTGGTATCGAGACAAAGGAACAAATGTTGTTTTACAAGAAGACATCTACACTCACATGTTCATTGCAGCATAAGTCACAGTTGCAAAGATGTGGAATCAACCTAAATGCACATCAACTGATCAGTAGATAATGAAATGTGATACACACATACAAGCACACGTGCACACACCAGGAAATACTATTCAGCCATAAGAAAGAATGTCTTTTGCACCAACTTGGATGAAATTGGAGATCATCATCCTAAATGAAGTGATGCAAAAACAGAAAATCAAACACTCCACTTATGAGTGGAAAATAAGCTAAGGGTCTGCAAAGGCATATAGAAAGGTATAATAGACATTGGGGACTCAGAATGGGGAAGGTGGGAAAGGGGAAAGGATAAAAATTCACTGCTGGGTACAATGTGCCCTAGTGAAGGTGACAGGTACACTTAAAGTCCAGACTTTACCACTATACAGTTCATCTATATCACCCAAAACCTTTAAAAACTGGGCAACTGATATGAACAATCATTTCTCAAAAATTTATAAATGACCAGCAAACATATAAAAAATGTTCAACATCACTAATCATCAGGGAAATGTAAACTAAAACCACAATGAGATACTGCCTTACACCAGTCAGAATGAACATTATTAAAAAATAAAAAGACAATAGATGTTGATGTGAATACAGCGTAAAGGGAATACTTACATCCCACTCATGGGAACGTAAATTAGTACAATCTATATGGAAATCAGTGTGGAGATTTCTGAAAGAACTAAAAGTAGACCTGCCATTTGACCCCACCCCCACCCCCACCGCTTTGAAACCTTCTGTCTTCTAGATCTGTGACACTACCGTCTACCGGTACGAGATCAGAAATTACATTTCTGACCATCCTTTCTAAGTCTTCTTACTGGGCACCACATCTTCCATCCACCACTCCATTCTTGGCTCATAGTTCTGATTATGCCACTTAGTTAAATCTACCCTCATGTATTTATTAATTCTGTATAGACTATCAACAGTATATTTCTTGAAAGAGCACTACTCTAATCTTTAGAAACTGATTACCTTACATCATCCTTACTACTTATTTTCTGGTGCAGTTTTTTGTCATCAGGACTTTTTTGTGCCCTTTCTGCTTATAATCTAGGCAACTTCAACTTGCTTCTCTACATGGGTATTAATGTGATAAACCTAAAACACAGATAAACTATTTCATTGACATGTTTAAATTTCTTGAAGTTATTCTTATTGCCTTCATAATAGAATATATTACATGGCTCCAATGCCTCCTGTCTCTTAATCGTGATCTCTTGCCACTTTTAGCTTTTCATTTTACATTCTGAAGTTTTGGGCTAATTCTGACTTCCTCTAAACAATGCATTGTCAAACTTTTCATATTTCTCAAGCTGTAACTTCTGCTTAGTATAGTTCAGTTCCTTCTCTTCACCTTGTTAACAGAGTGCAGAGAAGATTTTTTTCAGGAATCATTTTCTGAATAACCAGATGAGGTAGGCAACCTTCCTCAGTGCTACACATTCCCAAACCTGTATTGCCAGTTAGGACCCTCTCTTTGCAGCATTTTCCCCTAGATTGGATGATCATCCTAATAATTGAATTGTACACCTAAAGCTTATTACAGTGTTGAACCCACTATGTGTTTCATTAATGATTATGAAATTAACTTTCAGAAGTAATGTTGTCTTGTGTAAGCTCAGTCATATCTTATATCTTATATACCTCTATGAAGTTCGGAGATACAAAAAAAAGGTTGGATCAATAAATGCAACCTTCTAATTTAACAGAAGTTAAATCTGAGGCCCAAGATAATATAGATAACACATGAGAAATCCTTGACTGGAACAAGAATATTCTCTTTCTTAATCTGGTGATCTTTTCAGGAATTCTGGATATGATTAGAAGTTATCAAAACATCTTCCCTAAGCATTAAGCACTTAAATAATTTTAACCAGGCTGTGTTATAGCCCTAATATTAATGTCACAGTAATGCTTTATTTTGATTTGTGCATTGTTTAAATTATATTTGTTCATTGTATTTAAGACACTCTATTTGAGTCTGTATTTTAACTTTATCCAAATTATAATTTTGCCCTAAAACTATCCTCTTAACCTTTGAATGAAGCAATTTATATTCTACACCTCTTCAAAATAGTAAATATTTTTTGCTAACCAGAATAATTGGTAGAATTAGGAAAAGAAACTGAGACCCAGTATAATGTTTCTGCTTTTTTTAAAAAAGATATAAATTATAGCTATGGGTTGAGGTAGATTAGAATTAAGGTGTTAGAGTATCCAGTCAGAGAAAATAGTTGTCTAAGAAGATGATTGATTGATTGAGAGACAGATAGAATAAACGATAGATTATATTTTCTTTGTGTAGGGTATATCCTACATATATCATTTCTGCCTTGGATTGACTTTATCAAATGTATTTAAAAGCACTTTTAAACATTTGAGAATTTATCTGAGTAAATAACCATTCTAAACAGCTTTTAAGTCTTCTTGCTGACTACCAAAGCAATGTATCTGTGCATTAACTTCTTGAAAAATATTCCAAATTGAATTGATGCAACATTTTTTCCTCAAGTTTTATTGGAGTCTTAATATCAAAAAGAAGTACATAAAAAATCTCCCATTGTCTCCTATTAAATGATTGTGACATTGATTCTCCATTATATATAAAATCTCAGAGTATAGAAATTGAACTAGAGAAAAAGACTAATCTTCTCATAAGTTGATGTGTCACATTTATAAATTCAGTGTAATTCAAACATTTACATCTTCTTGCTTTGGATCCATTGGTTGCAAGCAATAGAAACAATATATTACTCACTTAAGAAACCTGAATTGTTCATATAAAATAACAACAGCGAGAATGGCTTTTTAAAGAAATTAATTTATTTGGGAATCAACAAAGAATTATACTCTGGTATATGTATGTTATAAGGAACCATGGGCCTATCTGGAGAGACTGAGATAAGGGAGACTGTTGATATCATAAAAGATAAGTCCATCTACATTATCTTGAAACAAACACCATTGGTCACAGGGGTCTAAGAGCTGGTGTTAACATACTGATGGAAACAGTCATTGTTAAACAAGTGTTTTTGTAAGTGCAGTGTATCTGAAATGTAGCCACGAAAATTTTTGTGTGATAAGTCTTGTTATAGACACACATGTAGAACAAACAGGACAAGTAGGACAAGTAGGACATGCAGATATTTTTTGTAGGTTTTTAGAAAGTCCTTGTGGTAATACTTATGTTAGACATGTGTATTTGAGATCCCATGCATTATGACTTCTAATCTCTACTTCATTTTGGTTTTGATGTAGCAACTTTATTTTAGCATTGGCAATAAAGACTCACCAGGGTAAAAAAGGCAAGCTGTGGAAAAAAGAACACAAAGGGATCTAGTAAGCACCACATTCAATTCCAAGATTTGTTGATTCCTTCCAAAGGTTATCCTGCTTCAGATCCCACTTCTGACACCAGATTATGTCAACCTAAAACAGAGATCATGGTTCTTCAAATAAATGATTTTATTCAAGAATAATCAGGGGATTTTAATCCAAGATACACATGATATGACAAATCATAGACAAAACTGAAGAGATTGGTATAATGGGAAACTTTCAAAAGCAAAAAGGAGTTCATATAAGCTGTTTTGAAACAAATATTATTGGTCATAGGGGCCTGTTGCAGAAGCTGTTGCTAACTCATTGGTGAAAAGGCTGTTGCTAGACAAGAGTTCTTGTAAGGGCAGTTTATGTGAAATGCTGTAGTTTGGAGTAATATTTTTTTGCAATAAGTCCTGTTACAGACTCATGTTCAGGACAAGTAGAATGAGCAGGACATGTAAGAGATGCAGAAATAATTTTAGGGTTTAGACAGTCCTTGTGACAGTATTTATCCCAGACATGAGTGCATGAGATTCCTTCCTTTATGACTTCCCAGCTCTACTTTGTTTTGGGACTAATGGCAGCTTTCACAGAATATTCTGGAATGTTAACAGTAAGTCCATTACATACAAACATTCAAGCTGTGAACTTTCAAAGATGCGAATTTGTTCACATTATTTGAGGAGGCACTGTTAGTTTTTGAGACACATGACCCAAACGTAGAATGGTGCACAAAAGTTTGCAGCAGTCATTCAGAATGCAATCCAGTGTACTTATGATGAGAAATAAAGAGCTACTACTCAGACATAACTGAGTTGTTTCTTCAAGAGGGTAGATAGAATTGAATCCAGCAAGAAACCAGAATGTGTGTCATCAGCATCAGGCTTGAGTGAAATTGCAGCTTGTCTTCCATCTCCTGTTGCTAATGATCCTTCAGCTCTACCATCTTCCACCTCTTCTCTCACCTCCAGTCAGTAACTTTTGTTGCCTGTTCAATGCCTGATCCTATATGCCAGTTTTTGTACTGTACTATACAACTGTACTTTTCAAGGTCCTGTACTGTAAAATTTTTGTGTTTGCTTTTTATGTCTGATTTGTGTGAAAAGTATTATAAAACTACTATACAGCACAGTACTATATAGCCAATTGTATTAATTGGGTACCTAAGCTAACTTTGTTAGACTTACCCAACAAATTGGACTGATGAATGCACCTTCAGAAAATAACTTATTTGTATGTAGGGCACTTATTGTAGTGGATAAGTCCAGTCTCTATCAGAGGCAGAAACCAATGCTTTTGGGGGGGATTAGGAAAATAAACAACAATAATGGTGACATAGCAGTCAATAATAGTCTGATCAGGAGACACTGCAGGTGAGGTGAATACATTCTGATATTTGTTTTGGATTCTGGACATTTACTCAAAATTCAGAAGTCCAGGAGAGAGTGCTTGATTGACTGACTTTAAACCCTAGGTTTACCTCAACTACAGCAAAAATAAATAAATAAATAACCCTCTTATAAGCTGATATGTAACATTTATAAATTCGGTGTCATTCAGGCATTGACATCTTCTTGTTTTGGATCCATTGCAAGCAATAGAAACAAAATATGACCCACTTAAGAAAATTGAATTGTCAATGTAAAATAACAACAGTGAGAGCAGGGCAGAGAGAAGCATTTGACCACTTAGGCCTGCATAGTGAAATGTTGGCCCACAGGTTTACTTTCCAACTGAGACAACTCTCGATGGAAAGAAGTGATCCCCCCAAATCAAACCCAGGGGTATCTGAGAAGGAAGAGAAAGACTGAGCTGTCAAATTGTTAGCAGCACTCTGAGTTTTCATAATCTCCGAGGATAGAAATCAAGAGAGAGCACCAGATATAGCAGCAAGGAGAAACTTTATTTAGCTCATACGCTAGGAGTAAATCCTATGAAGGAAAAAGAACAGACCGCTCCCCAAAGGTATTGTGAGGAGGGCCTTCCTGTAGGGACAGGGTATGTTGGGGCATGTGTGAGTGGGATCTTTTTTAACACTTGTGCAGTTAGTGACCCTGTCTCTTTATACATTGCATGTAGCACTAGCATCTCAAATCTCCACCCGTGGGCATGATTTTTAGCATTAAAATTAGGAAGGGGTAACTATAAAACAAAAATAAAACCAGCTGAGCATACAGGGCTTAGGGAAAGTCCCAAGTTCCCTGAAAATAGAAATAGAGGTTAAAAAGTTAGTGGGCTGTTGTTACTGACTGGCTGCAAGCTTAAACTTGACTTAAGAGATTTTTAGCTCTTTACCTCTGAGTCATGTCACAACAGGAAACTAGCCTGGTCTGCCTGCCTCAAAAATATGATGAAAGTTCTCTGTACCCAGCTCTTTTCTAGCTGCTAGAAATAGGGAAATGAAAAGGTACTTGACGTCATAGAGCTTACAGTTCTAATAAAATTGCAGAGCAGGAAACAGAGAGAGAGAGAGAGAGAGAGAGATATCTAATGAAATGAGTGTCAGTAAAAGAGAAGTACAAGGTGTTAGAAAAGGAGTCTTAACCCAATCAATAAGAGCCTCATTGTTCATCTTTTTTTGTGACTTTCTCCCCTCCCCCCCAAAAAAAGATTGAAAGAGAAATGATTTGCTAATTGTGGTTCTTGTTACTGCTGCTTCTTAGTATACTCTCCTCATCTTCTTCTTTTAGTTTCTTATTTATGTGTATGCAATTCTATTTCAATTAACCTGTTTATGTGTAAACAGTGTACAGTCACATGCTTTGGGGTAGAAACAAAAATAACAGCTGCCATTTTTTGAACACACACTACTCACCAGGCCCTAGAAACACAATATAATTCTAAGGCGAATGTTATTATTCATAACTCCTGTGTGAGAAATGGCACAAGCCATTCAGTAGTTTCCTCAGAGGTAATGAATGTCAAAACCTGATTTCTAACGTATTTATATTAATCCCAAAACCAATTTTTTAAGTGAGAGAACCACATGTTAGAAAATAATACACACATAAATATATAGTAAATATTTTGTGATATTTACCACAGAAATGAAAAAAGCCTTAAGGAAGCTATAATAAAAATCCAGATGAAAAATAAGCATATTCAGGGTTATGGTAATACCACTGGCTTCTACGATGTTTCTCCAGTAGCTCTGACTGGGATTTTGAAACCTGGCCTGAAATTCAGAAGACAAGAGCCCACAACCCAACATCACTGTTTTTCATCTTTGTGGCAACAGGGAAGTCATTTAAACCTACTTGAATATTAGGTTCTTTTTCTTTTTTTCTTTCTTCCTTTCTTTCTTTTTTTTAAGGCTGTTAAGTGGAACAGTAGGAGTGGAGAAGAAACAAAGAAATCTGTAAATGGCTGTGATCAATTAGTTGTAAACACCACTGCAAGGTTTTTATAACAACATACTGAAACTATTTAGCTAATTTTGGATGTTAAAGAAATGCATTTATGTTTACTATCTTCATTTTTCTACTGGGAGTAGTAACATGTGTATTATAAATCCTCCCAGTGTTTCTTCCTGTTTTTCACAGTTTAGAAATGTGCTTGTTTATTTCAGTGACTTAGCAAAAAGATAAAATAATTCTCTTTGAAATATGGGAATAATTTCACAGTTCTACTTCGGTGCAACTGGGGTTTTCTCTCCAGGCTGTGAAGTTTTGCACCATTTCTTCTGTAATTCACTGCTGACTTGGACAGCGGGCCTATTTTTCAGTGGGAGTTAACAAACGCCTTTCCCAGAGAAGCATTTACTGGAAGGGGAATCACGTCTCTCACATTTACTCTCCCTGGTAATCTTTTTAGTTAGCCTTTTCTCAACATTCGTGGAAGGTTTCTGGGTGCTCTGGGACTATTTTCATTCTCACTTTTGGAAAAAATGATTTAAATCCTTTGCTTTCAAAACTGCAATGTGGGATTTCTCTGTAGGGAACCTTGGTGAGAAAGAGTTCTGTGATTCATTGGACCTGCACAATAAATTCATGGAGCGATGAAGCAATAAGCCACCTTGAGAATGAGCAGGAGGAAAAACCAAGAAATCTGCCCTGAGTAAAGATTAAGAGTCAGTCTTTTTTTTTTTTTCCTCTCAGCAATCTTTCTCTTAATATCTCTTCCTCCCTTCTTCCCCTCTTCTTCTCTTAACAGATATAGATATGTTACTTTTGAGACATGTAATGTCAGAAATTCTTAGTGATTTATTGTAGCCATCAAATTTTTTTCATTTCTCTGGACACTGCCCATTGGTTAATTTGATGTATATTTCTTTTAAGGTATGAATTTTATCTTAGTTTTTATTTGATAGTACCTATTTTATTTGAAAATACCTATTTTGCCTAAGAAAATGTATCCGAGTTTTTCACATCCTCTATCTCACTTGATGAACTTTGCAGCCAGGAGCTGCAAGAGGCTGGAATAAATTTCTACAATTTTAGGGGATTGTCATCCAAATGAATATATGATTTGTTCAACGTCTCACAACTTTCTAGTCACAGAATCAAGGCTAGAAAGTTGTCCTGAGCTTCCGAAGCAGATGCTGTCAGTACCTTGCCCATTCTCTAACCTTCACCTTCCTTTTAAATGGCAATTACTTTCTTCTGCAAGCACCTTGGACTTTCTGCCTGAGAGTGCTCTCTGACCATTAAATTATGTTGGACTCATACATGGGGCAAACAGAAAGTGCCAAGAAGTTAATGACCTATAGAGATGTCTCAACCAAATGCCAGATGGGAGTTGGTGAATAAATATATCAGCTTACTCACCCTCAGGTGGACCATCTTTGTGATGGACTCTGAGCACTGAGGGATTGAATCTCAATGGTCCACAGAGGCACTCTGCCCATTAGCACACCCCATGTGGGCTTTCTTTTCTTCTCTATCTCATTTTTAAATTAATTTTCCTTTGCTACTTGGGATTATTTCCCAAATAAACCACTTGTACACAAATACTTGCCTCATGGGTCAGCTTCTGACTCTCTATTTTTCCTCATATTGTTTCATGTTTCTCTAGAATTGGGTTTGAAAGTAATCAAAACAGAGCCATGGGGCCAGCCTTTTTGTATTATGGTTCAGATCTCATTTACTTTAATCATGTTCTATTTCCAGGGCCAGTAACCAATCATTTCAATGCTTTCTTTCCCTAATTATTACTGTTCATCTGTGAGTTCTCTGACAGGTTATTTGCTTTTAACTTAGTTTAATAAAAACAAACAAGTGTTGGCAGTCCAACACGAATCATGACATGCACTGTGCCACATAAGAACTTGGTGCACATACGATATGGCCCATGCTTCCTGAAGTTTACACCCCAGTGTAATCTCATCTATATATACTCTCCCATCTATTCTACATTTGTTTATCTAATGAGCCTCAAACTAGAAAACCAAGTTGCCAAGACAAACCTTTTATTCCAAAGACAAATCTCCTTTCAGAGCCTAACCAGAATGTTCCCCATCATTTACAAGGACTTCTGATCTCAACAGTCCTCCTGGTAGGCATTTATCCTCAGTCCTACATAGAAAGGTACCAAACAAAACCAAGTATCTCAACCTCCCTAGAGGCTGAGGATGACACACTGAAGAGGGACAAGGAGCAATGTTACTGAGTGAGACGATACTCTCCCACACACCTCCTGAATCATGACATCTTACAGTGCTCCTGACAGCTTTTTATTGAGAGTTTCTCAGACACTAAACAATGACGAATTACTGTTTTGGCATCACCATCAGTTGCCTGTTCACTTTCTTCATGCAGCAGCTACAGGGTAGTATGACTATAAAATAACATTGTTTCAGGAAAGCAAATGTGAGTAACCAGACTGTATCAGCACCAAACTCTTGACCTAGAGTCCTTTGGTGAACACTGTCCTCTCAAGCTTAGGCATATGTGTACTAAAATTTCCTTGACTAGGTTGAATTCTATCTTAACCTCCCAGGAGGTATAAGTAGGGGACTAAAGAGACAACATAAAATAATTTCAGTTGCTTGGCAGTAAATCATCCCTTCTTCGTTATATCTTCTTCCCTACTCCTTAAAGTCTTAGTAATATTTATACTATTGATGTCCTTGATACAGATACATTCATCCTATTATTCTTTGCATAGACAAACTAAATCAAATAGTGAGCACAGGGGCATGAAGTAATAATTGGATGAAAATAAAAGTAAATAGGTTTGGAATGAAGCTCTAAAAGGGTTTCTCAGGAGGAAAATATATGAGGCATGTATAGGGTGGGGATGAGGAATTGTGGCTACTTTCTGAAGTAGTGGACAGTGCTGCTCCAATATCTACTCAGGCATAGGGTTGCCCTTTCATAGAACATTTTTCATGATTTTTCTCCATTTCACACTTTGTGCAAGTGTTGACAATGAATTCTCCAGCCCCAGTATGAGACAGTTACAGTTGACAACTGGCTATTTACTCAGCTCCCAGGAGAAACCTCTCATGCACGTTTGTACAAATAAGGGTTGTTTCTTGGTTCTTTGGGGCACACATCAACAAATAAGACCAAACTACCTGTGCCTTGGTGTTGTATTTCAGTGCCACATGTACAGATCAGTCAGCTCACAAACTGATGGAGTAAAGTGTACCAAGAATCTATTAGATACTTAATCACAGAGCAAGAACTCTCCATAGTTTCTTTTTTTCTTTTTTTTTTTTTTATTGTGATATTGAGGGGTACATTTAAGGGTTAGGTACACAAATATGTCTCATTCAGGCACCCTTGTTTGTAAGAAGTGTCCCCCCATCCCCAGACAGGTATTTACTGCCATTAATTGCTT
>CAUYQG010122196.1:0-11078 GCA_963574415.1 Tarsius wallacei | reverse complement strand
AATTAGCCGGGCGTGGTAGCGCGCGCCTGTAGTTCCAGCTACTTGGAAGGCTGAGGCGGAAGGATTGCCGGAGCCCAGCAGGTCGAGGCTGCGGTGGCCGGGAGCGGCCACTGCACTCCAGTCTGGGCGACAGAGTGAGACTCTGACTCAAAAAAAAAAACAAAAAAAAAAAACAAAAAAAAAAGAATCTAGAGAAAGATAATGGGACAGCTCTAGAACTAATGTCAGAATCTTAATACAGGATTTAAAATACCATAAATCCATAGGAAAAATTTGTATTATTTCTAACATTGTGTTTGAAAAAATAACATGTTTGTTTTTTAATTGAGACAGAATCTCGCACTGTTGCTCAGACTGGCTTTGAACTTCTGGACTCAAGCAATTCTCCCACCTTATCTTCCCTTGGAATTACAGACATAACCACTGCGCCCATCCCTAATATTTTTTTGAAAGGTCAAAAATTACCAGTTTGTATTATATTCAAAATATATAGAAATTTGATTGAAAGATTGAAGGTGGCAACTGAAACTGTAAAATACATATGGATATTTAATATATACAAGATGAATAATTTCCTAAGCATAAAATTATTGTAATACATCATGAAGATAATGATGGGTTTGCTTGCAATATAAAAATGTAAATCTTTAATATATAAACATATTAATACTTTCCATATTATTTAAAAATATATTTCCCTTTATGTACAAATAATTAATGTAAATCACTAAAAAAATCCCAAATGTTTGTATAAATATTTTATAAAAGTTAATAATTAACTAATGGCTTACAAAAAAATCCAACTCATTATTAAGCAGAGACATGCAAATAAAGGAAGACCAGTAGGTTATAATGGCCTATAAATTGGCAGCAAGAAATTATAGTACCGACTATTGCTACTTCAGCCATAGTTACCATCACAAGTTAGTGGCAAGATGGCAAAAAAGTTCAAAAGAAAATTATATGTGCATTTTCCAAAGAATAACGAATGTAGGAGGAAGTACGTACTTTTAGTTCAAATAATTATAACTAGAAGAAATCTTAGAGGTCACTAAGTCTCAGCCCCTCTTTTCACAAATAATGCAAAATACACTAAACTTGTCCACAAGATTATATTATTAGGTGAGTGGCAAGGTCTTTATGAGAGCTTAGGTCATGTATCTTTATGCCCAGTGCTCTCTGGGGTCCCCTTTCTGTCTCTGTAGTCAGCTACTGCTCTGGTGGGCTTTATAAAAATTTTTAAGGCAATTTCAGCAGTTGAGTCCCATTTGGGACACAGAGGTCCTGTATTCAAAACACCACAGAAACTATATATCTATATAAAATAAATAATAGATCTAAAAGCAATGACTACTCTTTTAAGATTCATTAATGCCTGTAAGTGCTAACATTTTGCACAAGTATGCCAAGTTTAAAAATGTATAGTGTTAGTCAGAATTTACATACTAAATATCTCTATTACTTGTAATGAATATTATTTCTTTGCAATGATAGTATCCTAACTCATGAATTTAATTTTTCTTTCTTTGCTTCTTTTTACATTTTATGTGAGCCACAGTAATACAAAATAAATATTACGTGTATGTTTTTAAATTAATTATTTTCCCAGGTCATATTTCCACTAAAATCTTTTGTTTCAACTCAAGTCATTTAATAAATTTCATAAGAATGAGTCATTCAAAATGATATTTTTTAGATTATAAGCATAATGTGCATGTGTTTGGGGAAAAATAAAAGGAAAAGGAGAGAAATATTTTTCAAAAAAAAAAAAAACCACAGATGAGTAAGTTAGCATAGCCAAAGGGCAGCAACATCTGATGTGATAACAGGCTTTGCATGCTTCATGTATTAATGCAGTTTCCATAGCAGCCACCACCTCACATGATAGTTCAAAGTAATTTGTAATTGCCAAGAACTTTTAAAGGGAAACACACCCAACTCTGATATAATTTTTAAAGTCAGCTAAATGTTTCTGGATCTACATCCTTGACTCAGGTCCAACAATGAAACTTGACAGAGTACACAACCTTCAAGTCTCTACGTCTGCATTTGTAAAATAAGGATAAAAACAAATGCCATGCCTGTCACACAGGATTCAAGAGTGATACATGTCCACATGCTCTGAAAAGTGCAATGTGTTGTGCAAATGTAGAGGCTAATTAACTTACAGAATCATAGACTATTCTAACTGGAAGAAATGTTAGAGGTTACCAGGTCTCAGCCTCTAATTTCACAAATAAAGCAAAATACACTAAACATCCACAGGACCACACTAGATGAGCAGCAAGGTCATAATGAAAGCTCAGGTCATGTGTCTTTATGTCCAGTGCTCTCTCTCCCCTCTCTGTTCCTCTATCTGTAGGATACACCACTCCCTGCCTCTGATCCATCACAGCGGTTACTCTAATCTCTCCTGTCTTCAGAGGACACAGAAATGCACAGATCTGGCTCCCTACCAGTTGGCAGTATAGAATTTCAAGTTTATCTTTTTTCACAGCCAGGAGTCTTACTACTAATCTCATATTGAATCCCAAGCATATTCCTCTAAGTTCTTTCAATCTTTTCAGTATTTAAGAATGATCTTAGGGCCAGTCTTGGTGACTCATACCTATAATTTCAGCTATTTAGAAGGTCAAAATGGGAGGATTGCTTGAATCCAGGAGTGCTAGACCAGCTTGGGCAACATAGCAAGACCATGTCTCTCCAAAAAAATTTTTTTAAAAATTAGTCTGATGTGGTGGCAGGCACCTGTAATTCCAGCAACTAAGGAGGCTGAGGCAGGAGGATTGCTTGAGCCCAGGAGTTCAAGGATGCAGTGAACCATGATCACGCTACTGCACTCCAGTCTGGGCGACAGAATGATATCTTGACCAAAAAAGAAAACCAGACACTTTTCAAAAGAAGACATATGAGCAGCTAACAGACACATTTTCAAAATGTTAGGCTCACTAATGTTCAAAGAAATGCAAATTAAAACTACACTGAGATACCACCTAACTCCAGTCAGGATGGCCAACACCAATAACTCAAAAATAACAGATGTTGGAGAGGGTGCAGGGAAAAGGGAATGCTTCTACACTGTTGGTGGGAGTTTAAACTAGTACCTCTGTGGAAAACAGTGTAATGATTCCTTAAAAAATCTAAAAATGGACCCTCCATATGACCCAGCAATCCCCCTTCTGAGAATATGTCCAGAGGACCTAAAATCATTTTATAAAAATGCACACACATTTATTACAGCACTATTCACAATAGCAAAAACATGGAACCAACCATACTGCCCATTGAAACTGAACTGGATTTTTTAAAATGTGGTACATATACATGATGGAATACTATGCAGCCATAAAGAAGGATAAAATTATGGACTTTGCAGCAACTTGGATGGATTTAGAATCTATAATACTCAGTGATCTATCACAGAAACAAAGACCTGAGTACCACATGGTATCACTCATAAGTGGATCCTGAACTTTATCATAATCCTATAAGAAAGGGATTGACAGTAGTGTGAAACTGCCAGGGGAGGCAGGGGCACATGACATCAATAAGCATACATGATCTCAAACCAGGTAAAGTGGGGACCAAAGGGAGATCTAAAGTTTACCTGTCAACTGTCCACTTATATACCTAATCCTAAATTGGACCTCACATCTTTAAAATAAATTTAAAATGTTGGAGGAAGAGGTGAAGGAGGAGGATCTCTGATACGACCAGAATTTTTAATAGGAATCTCAATATTCTAAAAGTATCTAAGCATTATGTAAATCAAATAGGGGAGATAATTTGTCTTCTGAAAGAATTGCAATCTGAGTATTCTTAATTGAAATAATGTCACATTAACAGGTAATTTTAAATGTATATGGTATAGCATATTTAAGCTTGGAGACACTTCATTGTACAGACCTAATTTAATTGCCAAATAAAGTTCTCTTGAGGAAGTGCTATCCTCATTTTGCTGATGAAAAAACTGATTTTCATAGATATCAATTAAACTTTTCACTGTGACACTAATAGTGGAGCAGGATTTGAACTTAGGTTTAGTTTTTGTTGTTGTTTTAATTATCTGCTGTCCCATTACTCAGTGATGTCTACACAATCAGAAAGTGACTTCGATCAGTCTTGTTCACAGACCTATTGTTATGTGCTTAGTGGACAGAATGGAAGAATCCTGACACAGAGGTCAAATTCTTAACACATGCTACTGAGATCTCTGACCTATTCGAACTTGGTTTTTCCTTCCATTTTTTCTGACTTTAGCTGCTAACCTCAATTCCCATCTTTGTCTTCTCTTTTCAGTTTGCCTCGGTCACTCAACTCTTGTCTGTAACACTGATTACTGATTATGACCATCTTGATTTATTCCTGTCACCCACAGACAGACCTCATCTAGTCTGTCCATACCTTATTGAATAAATGCCACTATCTCCTTGCCTCCAACAGCTTACCCTTAATCAAACATTATCTAATTCTAGCTAACAAATTCACAAGAGATAGCAGGGCCACTATAGAGTTTCTGTTATTTTCTTCTGGAGTCACGAGGACTTTTGAGGGAGAGGCACCCATTAGGTCTCTATCTCTAGAGTTCTGTACACATAAGCTGATTAAAAAATGGTGAGCACAGAAACCTATCTGGATCACTGGAAGCAAGCCACGAGCTGACTCTGAAGGAGCGTAGGGGAAAATTAGGAGAAAAACTGAAGTCTAAAGAGGTAGAGTTGAATGTGGAAGCTAGTTGATGTGCATGTTGTAAGTCTCATTTAAAAACTCACTATCTGTGGCTGAGCTTGGTGGCTCTGCCTATAATCCCAGTACTTTCGGAGGCTGAGGCAAGTGGATTGCCTAAGTCTGCAAGCTTGAGACCAGCCCAGGCAACTTAGCAAGACCTCATCTCTACAATAAATCAAAAATTAGCCAGGCGTGTTGACGCACACCTGTAGTTCTGGCTACTTGGAAGGCTGAGGTAGAAGGATCACCAGAGCCCAGCAGGTCGACGCTGGGGTGGCTGTGAGCATGCCACTGCACTCCAGCCTGGGTGACAAAGTGAGACTCCAACTCAAAAATAAAAATAAAAATCACTCTTTGTTTACTTGTTCGTTTTTGCTCTTCCCTCCAGTGTGTAAGCTCCAGAAAGGAGTAATATTATTTGCTGTTTACTAGTTTATACCAATTACCAAGCACCACCTAGAACTTAGAAAATGTCTGGTGATCTATATTCTGAACAAATAAATAAGTGACATATCTTTTCAAGAAAATATATGAAAGATAATTAAAAGTAGACTTTCTAGTTTAGAAATATGAGTTTAGTTAGTCAAACTCAGCTTCGGCTTATTTATTTGATACTACCTTTCTCTTATTACTCCTTCCCATTTGGAATAGATTTTACTTGTTTATTGAAAAGAAGAAAAAAGAATTGGAGATTCTGATTTAAGAGAGAGAGCTTGTTAAAGGTAGGGTACAAATGAAATGATAACACCAGACTTCTCAAATTATTAGTTGATCCATTGCAGAAAATTAGCAAATGAGTCTGAGCCGTAATATTTTTTTTTTTTTTTTTTGAGTTGGCGTCTCACTCCGTCACCCAGACTGGAGTGCAGTGGCCGCTTCCGGCCACTGCAGCCTCGACCCGCTGGGCTCCAGCGATCCTTCCGCCTCAGCCTTCCGAGTAGCCGGAACTACAGGCGCGCGGCTGATTTTTTTTATTTATTGTAGAGATGAGGTTTTGCCGGCCCAGGAGGGTCTCGAACCCGCCGGCTCAGGCAATCCACTCACCACAGCCTCCCAAGGTGCGGGATTACAGGCTGAGCCACCGAGTTCGGCTTGAGCAGTAATATTTTAAGATTAGAGAGAACATTTGAAAACCAATAAATGTCTAAAGCCCTATGACTTCACAAAAAAATTATTGAAAAATATTTTTAAATTACTAATTGAAAGAAATTGTTTCAACTTTCTTTTGCTCTTCAAGTGAGCTTAACTAAAATAAAATGGGTCCATCAACACTATTAAGTACATTGAAGTTAAAAAAAATCTAATAAAATTAAACATTAAGTTAAAGTGTAGCAAGGGCCTCTAAGGCATTCTTCCATCTCCTGATATAATTGCTGCTAAGTCGGACTTTGAGAGCCTTTTTTTCTTTGTAAGATCTTTGGATGGGGGGCGCTGCATGGTTTCTAGGTTATTAGTTGTAGATTATGAGTTACCATGTCCAAAGCCTGTCTAGAAGATAAATAGACCTCCAGACAGATAGGTATCAATTCATTCCTGTTGCAAAAGAATAGTTAGCTCTGTTTTATACTTAAAAGGCAAGCAAAGAGCTCCTCACCATTCTATGAGACTATTCATATGCTAGTATTTTACATATGGTGGAAATCAATAATTAATTTTTTTTCTCACAAGTATTTTACTTCCTTGCAATTTATGTAAATCGTAATAGTAGCTAATACTCTGCTATTTAATGAATATAGTACAAATTTGACATCTCAACTATAAAATCTTCCAATGATCTTGTCTACTTTGTAAAGCACTTGTTCATTTTATGTCTGAATCTACAAACGACCACCAGCTCCTTTACTTTCCAGCCCCATACTCTACTCCTTCACCACTGCTGCCAGCCCTTACTTGTTGGGAAGATCTTATACTAGTATACCTCTTATAAGAAGTACTTAAATTTTAGAAATGGAAAGTTCTTCCTGAGATTATCAACTTCACCAGCTTATGTGTGACAATTCTGAAATCTAAAAGACATCAAGTTACCCAGTTGGTTTGGTGCCAAAGTCCTGACAACTAGCTCTCAATCTAACTTCTTTCTATTCTATTTTTAAAGTTAATTATATCCATACTCTCATCATTAGCTTTTTCCCAAATAATAAATCTATAATACCAATGTTCAACAATGTTCACAAATAAATTATACTGTGTTTAGTTAGCCTGATGCCATCGTGCCCAAGAGTTCAATTACTGAGAAAAATCACATCAGCCATCAACACTGTCAATCCATAAAGATAGAGATAGCTATCAAATAAGCTTGGCCTGTTTTGGAAAAAGAGTCAAACATTATTAATAAGTCCTAGAATGCTTTGGCAAAGGATGCAAGATTTAAATCTGTGGTCATTTCAGAGTACATGGCAAATAATCAACCATCTGATATTCAGATTTCTTGAACTTTAAATTGTCTGACTTCATTCTTGAAGCTATCAGATAAACTATACTCTTTAGGAAATAACATATCCCAGGAGAGGAGTACTTGTCAGTCTAACTATGAATTTCATAAGTGTTCATTAAGTGTTGATGATTGATTAACCCACTGAACATGAGGAGTATTCAGCGGTTAGGCCCTGGAGTCTAATTACCTGAATCCTGTCTCCCTCTTACCAACTTTATAACCTGGACAAGTTACTTACTTGTTGATACTTAGTTTCTTTATGTTTAAAATTGAGCTAATATACCACAAAGGATTGTTGAAAGTATTAAATGAGATATTGCATGCAAATTGCTTAGAAAACACCTGGCACAGAGGGAACACTCCAAAAATGTCAGCTATTATAATTAATTTATTGCTAATTTCTTTTTCATAGATAGGAAAAAAACTGCAGGTTCTGAGCATAATTTTACAAGCACAACCTGAGCCTGGAATTCCAACCACTGCCCAGTTGTGTGACCTTGGCCAAGTAAGTCAACTTTCCTATTTCTGATTACTCATATAGAAAATAAATATCATAACACTTGCTACCATATGGCATATTATGAGGTTTAGATGAGTAAGTATATATAAAGCTCTAAGAACAGTACTTGTCCTATACTTAGCACATCGTAAACATTTGTTATTATCCTGAATCTTTTTTTTTCTTTAATTTTTTTTGAAGATGTGGGGTACAATTCAGGGTTAGGTACACAAATGTTGATTGTGCAGTTACCCTGTTGATGAGGTGTGCCCCCCCTCCCCTGGAAGTTTCCCACTGCTGCCAATCCCACCCACCCTTCCCCCCACCCCGGCTGTTTCCAACTACTGCCAATCCCTTTCTTATAGTATTATAATTGTTCCAGGGTTGCTTATGAGTGAGAACATGTGTTACTCTGTTCTTTGTTTATGTATGACAATTCTGTGTTATAAACCCTAAGTCCATCCAAGTTGCTGCGAAGTTCATAATTTTGTCCTTCTTTATGGCTGTGTAATATTCCATCATATATATGCATCACATCTTTTTTATCCAGTTCAATTTTGATGGGCAACATGGTTGGTTCTATGTTTTTGCTATTGTGAATAATGCTGCAATAAACGTGTGTGCAGGTACCTTTTTCATGGAGTGATTTGAGTTCCTCCAAGTATATTCCTAGTAGGGGGATTGCAGGATCATGTGGAAGGTTAATTTTTAGATCATTTAGGAATCACCAAATTGTTTTCCATAGAGGTTGTACTAGTTTACACTCTCACCAACAGTGTAGAAGTATTCCTTTTCCCCACATCCTTTCCAGGATCTGTTGTTTTTCGAGTTATTGATGATGGCCAACCTGACTAGAGTTAGATGGTATCTCAGTGTGGGTTTAATCTTAATTTCTTTGATGACTAGTGAGACTAAGCATTTTTTCATATATCTGGTGGCTACTCATATTTCTTCTTTTGACAAGTGTCTATTCATATATTTTGCCCACTTTGTAATGGAGCTGTTTGTGGTTTTGTTTTGTTTTGTTTTGTTTTTTTCAGCACATTTGATTTCCTTGTAGATCTTAGATGTTAGACCTTTGTCAGATATACAGTTGTGGTCTGTCTCCCCACTCTCTTGATGATTTCTTTGGCTTTGCAGAAGCTTGTCAGTTTGATGAGGTTCCACTTGTCTATCTTACCTCTTATGGCATGGACTTTTGATTAGGAATTCGTTGCCTGTTCCATCCTGAATCGTATGTATAAAAAAGGATACAGTCCGAAATTTTCCATTCCACAGACTTACTTGAAAGAGAAATAAAAAATTTTTCCAGCCAGTTTCATTATTCTTTGAATCAAAATATTTTATATTCTTACTGTACCAATAGTTATTATTCTCTTTGACAGAAAATGACATGAGATGAGAATACCTATAAATCATACTTTTTTTGGAAGTATATTATAAAATTACTGTTTTGGTTTTTCCAGGGTGGTGTTGGATTAGTTGAACAACACTGCACCCCTCATCACTACTTGATTCTCAACCAAGTTCTCCATGGATTTGTGAAGTTGTAAGCAGAAGATAATTAATTAAATTACAAGGGTACAGATGTCAAAATTTATATTGTGCATGCAATAGTTCTGCTAGGTGGAATATATCAGGCATCCTGGTTAACAACAAAGGTTAAGATACTCTGTGTAATTAAAAGTAACAGGAAGCCATTGTTGTAATGCAGACTAGAATAAAAATGAAAAAAAAATTCACTCAGAAGTCTAGTTTTTTATCCTGCCCTTAATCTTTTCTGTCAGGATACCTTAGTTTTGTTTTCTTTTCAGATTAAATTTGTAAGTGTGTGCATATGTGTGTGTGTGTACAAAGAACAAACAATTACACAAATAGCTTAAGGAAAAGTTTGAAAGGAAAAGTTATAACCCTATTACAGAACATGTCTTCTTTTCTCCCCATTTTTCTTATGTGTAGTTTTTGTAGTATTAAAATTAAAAAGAACATACAGTTTTGTATCATGGTTTTTACTCTTAAAATGTGGGATTTTTTATATGGTGTAATTTTACAAATACCTGGAATGCTATCCTCACCTTTGCATAAAACATAGTTCTTTTCAATTATTTGATTAATTTTCTGATGTAACTATTCCGGAGTAGGAGAGAAAGCTATTCATTTACATATATTGAGCTCCTAATAACACAGAGATTATTTACACCTTTCCTCAAGGAATGGCAGGTAAGCTGAGACTTTATGTTCAAACTGTGTTACAGACAGGCAAGGGAGGAAAAAATTGAAAGAAAAAAAATAAGACCAGCAAGAAAACAATAGAAATTATAATTATATCCCACTGCCATTGCAGCTCCTGACTGTGTCTTACTCAAAATATTTTCCTATTAGTCCAAAGTAATAGGAACTTTATTTTGTTTTACAAAGTAGAGACAAAATACTGTCATTGTTTGGAGTTACTAACAATTAGTCACACATATTTTATACCCATCCTACTCCACTGCTTATGTGTTTATCTGTCACATGCTGACTGAACACGGTGACATCATCAGGGTTACACCTTTTGGGAACAATTTTTTTCCTGGAATAGTGTAGCAAAAGAATTATTACTTCTATGGCCAATCAAGAAGCCATCTATACATATATTATTTCCACTAGCTACTATTCCAAGAAAAGAGAATCAACTATAAAATAATAAGTAGTCCTGTTTGAGAACATAGCTTTGTCTGTGGACAGCACTGAATTTGTGCTAATAGGAGTGTAGTCATGAATTTAATTCTCATGATTTGCTTTGCTCCATAACTGTTCTAACCTTGCCTGGATGGTCAGCTTTCTAAAATAAAATATATATCACTGGTTCCTACCTGCTGCCATAATAGGTGGAGAGTTGTTAGATCTACACTGTCAAATCAATAACTCAAAAAACAACAGATGCTGGAAAGGATGCAGGGAAAAGAGAACACTTTTACACCATTGGTGAGAGTGTAAACTAGTGCAATCTCTTTGGAAAACAATTTGATAATTCCTTAAAGATCTAAAAATTGACCTTCCATATGACTCTGCAATCCTCCTACTGGGAATATACTCGGAGGAACTCAAATCACTCTATAAAAAAGATACCTGCACACACGTTTGTTGCAGCATTATTCACAATAAGAAAAACATAGAACCAACCATGCTGCCCATCAAAACTGGACTGGATAAAAAAGATGTGGTACACATACATGATGGAATATTACGCAGCCATAAAGAAGAACAAAATAATGAACTTCGCAGCAACTTGGATGGATTTAGAGTCTATAATACTGAATGATCTATCAAGAAACAAAGAACTGAGTACCACATGTTCTTACTCATAAGCAGACCTTGAGCAATTATCATAATACTATAAGGGATTGGCAGTAGTGGGAAACTGCCGGGGGGGGG
>CAUYQG010122195.1:0-44159 GCA_963574415.1 Tarsius wallacei | reverse complement strand
TGTTTTGTTTTGTTTTGAGTTGGAGTCTCACTCTGTCACCCAGACTGGAGTGCAGTGGCCGCTCCCGGCCACCGCAGCCTCGACCTGCTGGCCTCCGGCGATCCTTCCGCCTCAGCCTTCCAAGTAGCTGGAACTACAGGCACGCACTACCACGCCCGGCTGATTTGTGATCTATTGTAGAGATGAGGTCTCGCCAAGTTGCCCAGGCGGGTCTCGAACCCGCGGGCTCAGGCAATCCACTCACCTCAGCCTCCCAAGGCGCGGGATTACAGGCTGAGCCATCAACAAAATGGTCTATTAAATAATCTAAATTTTAAAAATTGAGAATATGCTAACACAAATGTAGTCATATGTACATATGTACAGACTATATATAGTCTACATATATACTATATATGCTATAGGACATATTATTTATCATATATAAAAAGGATATTGATACATATATACATACACATATATCTTTTATATAGTCAATAATATGTTTAGAATAGTTGCTTGAGACAAAGCTTCCATCTTTTCAATAGTGTGAATAATTGTTTCAATGTATCACTTCATTTTCCTACAATAGACTCTATTACATGGTCAAGTTACTAAACTCTTAATAGATGATTCTGAGAAATGTACTTACTAAATTGTTTCAGCAATGTGTTAAACATGTTCACCAACTGGAAGAAGAATGACAGAGACAGAGGAGATGAAATAAAAGCAAAAGAAACCTTAAATTTGCTATGAGTAGAGTCTGTTCTGTAAGCATTCACATCCTTTTTTAAAGAGCTATCTAAATTTCACCCTCACTGCCATTTCTTGACCAAAATGGATCACAGACAAATGGGAAAACACTCTGGTAACATTTGTCTTTCTTTTTCTCCCCCATAACTTTATTTTATTTTAAAGATGTGGGGTACAAGTCAGGATTAGGTACCTAAGTGGTCTACGTACAGGTGAAGTTTGGGCCTCTCACAAGTCCTCAGTTCCCCTGGTTTAGGATCTGGTACACTTAGTGATGTTATATGCTCCTCCCCTCCCTCCTTCTCCTGGCAGTATATCCCACTACTGCCGATCTCTTTCTTGTAGTATTGTGATAAATGTTCTGGACCCACTTATGAGTGAGAACATGGAATATTCAGTTCTTTGTTTTTGTGATAGATCACTGAGTATGATGGACTTTAAATCCATCCAGGTTGCTGTGAAGTCCATAATTTTGTCCTTTTTTATGGTTGTGTAATATTCCATTGTGCGTTTGTACCACCATTTTTTTTAATCCCGTTCACTTTTAATGGGCAGCATGCTTGGCTCCATGTTTTTGCTATTGTGAATAGTACTGCAATAAATGTGCATGCTCAGGTATCTTTTTTGTGGAATTATTTGAGTTCCTCCATGTATATTCTCAGGGGGACTGCCGGGTCATAGGGAAGGTCAGTTTCTAGATCTTTTAGAAATCACCACACTGTTTTCCACAGAGGTTGTACTAATTTACACTCCCACCAACAGTGTAGAAGAGTTATCCTTTTTCCGCATCCTCTCCAGCGTCTGTTGTTTTTTGAGTTATTAATGATGGTTATCATGACTGGAGTTAGGTGATATCTTAGTGTGGTTTTGATTTGCATTTCTTTGATGATTAGTGAGGCTCAGCATTTTTTCACGTATCTGTTGACTGTTCATATGTCTTCTTTTGAGAAATGTCTATTCATGTCTTTTGCCCACTCTTTAACAGGGCTGTTTGTCTTTTTACTTTTAACAGGTTTGAATTCTTTGTAGAGCCTGGATGTTAGGCTTTTGTCAGATATACAGTTAGCAAATTTTTTTTTCCCATTCTATGGGCTGTCTCTCACTCTCTTGATGGTTTGTTTTGCTTTGCAAAAGTTTACTCGTTTGATGAGGTCCCACCTGTATATCTTATCTTTTATGGCATACACTTTTGAGGTTATGATCAAGAATTGGTTGTCTATTCCATGTACATAAGGGTGTCTCCTGCGTTTTCTTTCTTTTTTAAAAAGCTATGTCTTTTAGTGCTGCCACAGAGATATCTAAATAACCACAAAATCATGAAATTCTGTCAATATTCAATTTCATTTTAGGACATTATATATCAACTCTTACATAAAAGAATAATACTACATAGTGTAAACTTATCTAAATCTGTGTACAAAAAAATTTAAGAACTATGGTTTTTGCATAAGAAGCATTCCAAGGGTTAAATCCATAGCACAGTGGTTTCAAATCCTTGCTTAAAATATGTCCCTTCGTAGAAAAAAAAAAGAAAAATGATGGGTATTCACATGATTGACAACCTTTCCAAATAGAAGTGTTGCTATAATTAAGCAATAATGTATGAGTGAGTGTACA
Source organism: Tarsius wallacei (assembly GCA_963574415.1). Taxonomy (NCBI): domain Eukaryota; kingdom Metazoa; phylum Chordata; class Mammalia; order Primates; family Tarsiidae; genus Tarsius; species Tarsius wallacei. Next base: position 41,810 of record CAUYQG010122195.1, on the reverse strand, counting down.
TTATGACAAATTGGAAGCTTGGTTGATTAGATTGAGCATATAAGCTGTCAGTATAATTATCATATTTTAATCATTTTTCTCCATTTTTTATAACAGCATTGTCTTCAGCCTCATTTGGTGCTTATTAGATTGATATTCTAAGAGGAATTGTACAACATAAAACATGTCCTTAAACAGGATGAACTTTAGATAAGGCTTTAGTTATGTCTATAAACATTTATAATAATTGCTGTATGTTTCTACTTTCTTCTGTCTACTATTTCACTTTGTGTAAGGGTGAAAATTTCTTTTTCAAGATAAAATGAATAAACTTCAGCATATACATCTCAGTGAAGCACCACTGCTTTTCAATAGAAACAAATAAAACATTTATTAGAACTGCCTTCAAAATGCAGGGTTTCCCCCCTCCATTGCCTGCACTATCAGTACTCAGAAAATTTAAATGGAAAACCCAGTCCTTCAGGCTGAGTGCTTTGGTTCTATTCCTTGGTTTAGTTCTCTATTGTCACAAATGTGGGATCTGCTAGCTGCAAAGGAAAGGAATTTGCAGGGCTGGGGGAAGGGGTGGTGGAGGCAAGTGGTAATGCTCTACCTTCTACTTAATAAGGGCTGCTGTGCAACCAATGAGGAGAGAATATTAAGGGAAAGGCAAGACATCTCTTAGTATTCAAATTATAAATACAAAACCTATAAACAGATTATGCTGATGCTCTGATGAAGACATTTAGGAAATACTTTAAGGGACTCGAATATTAATACTCATCTCTCTGCCTTGAATCAGAATGTTAGTCTGACACTCCCAGCAATTCATCCTCCTACCACGGAAAGAAAATACTCGCCCAGCTATCAGGTGTATATTTTGTCTTAGTGAGCCACAACAAATTGGAGTAGTATGGAATATAGCGTTTCAAGTAAATAAGAACATGAATACCTAGAATCTTCAGCTTTTCAGGGTTCTGAGAGAGATGCTAGCGCTTTGAATATGCTCCTCCAAATAGGGATGTCATTACCACAAATGCTTGTGAGCTACAATATTATTACATTTATTTATGAACTTTTGCTGAAGACCAAAAAATGAAACTTTATTAAGATGTCTGTTGTGTGGCAGTAAATTACTTGATCGTAATACCATCACTACCTTGTATCAAGAGCAGTTCAAGCCATTGAGCAATCATTCAGCATAGTCATGAGTCCAGCACTCCCAGGAAATAATTGGAGAAAAGATCATTCTTCAAGATGCCCAAATATCTGCACTTCCAAGCTGTCTTTCTGTTGTACACAAGCATGTTTTTAAAAATATTTGGACCAGCTTGGGCAACATAGAAAGACCTTATCAAATAAATAAATAAATAAATAAAATTAGCCAGGTATAGTGGCATTTGCCTATAGTCCTGGCTACTTGGGAGGCTGAGACTGGAGAATCACTTGAGTCCAAGAGTTTTGAAGCTGCACTGAGCTGTGAAGGTACACTCCTACCTGGATGACAGAGCAAGATCCCCTCTCTTAATACATACATACATGTATTTTGAAATTATACTGAAAGAATTTTTGCAAGATATTACCATTGAAGAAAACTGGATAAAGAGAGAGTTTGTGGAATCTTATATTATTTCTTACAACAGCATGTGAATTTATGATTATCTCAAAATTAAAAGTTTAATTAAAAAATAGACTTGATGTTATTTTGATGCTTGTTATGGACTGAATGTTTGTATTCCCCCCAGATTCATATATTGAAATCTTAACTCCTGATGTGATGGTGTTAGGAGTTGGAGACTTTGGGAGATAATCAGGTCATGAAGATGGAACCCTTACGAATGGGATTAGTGCCTTTATAAGAAGAGACAGGAGAGAGTTTTCTTCCTCTCTCTCTCTCTTCTCTCTCTCTCTCTCTCTCTCTGCTCTTCACTGCCACATGAAGTTGCAACAAAACAGTTGCCTGCAAACCAGGAAGAAAGCCCTCAGAGGATTATTGATCTTGTACTTACCAGTCTGAGAAAGAAATGTTTATTGTTTGAGCCATCCAGTCTGTGGTATTCTATTATAGCATCCTGAACTAAGACTATAATTTATCCAACAACTTAAATTCAGAAGTAACTTCTGATTTACTTTAACAACAAAAAAATCTACCTGAATATGTTTGATTTCTTTAGCAAAAAGCTCTCAATGGTCATACTTTCATTTTTTCAGATCTAAGCCCAGGATCTTAAAATCTGAGTGTTTCTGGAAACCATGTATCTCCTCCTTAATCTGTCTAAGCCTTAGTTTTCTCATCTCTAAAATGGGGTTACTTTTATCTATCTCATAAAGATATTCTGAGGATTAAGCTATAATTTATGTAAAGTGTCTAGCATAATGTATAAGCAGTCATTATGCTAGACATTTTCCTTCATTTTACATATAAAGAAACTGAGACCCAGAGAGTTTAAATGATTTGGATAGAACCCAATAGCTTGCACATACAAAAGCCAGAATTTAAATGCAGGACTCTTTTCTCTAAACTTTATGATATCTTACTGAAGCTTTTGTTTTAAATCATAATTATGGCTGGACGTAGTGGCTCACATCAGTAATCCCAGCACTGTGGGAGGCAAAAGCAAAGGGATTGCCTGATCCCAGGGGTTTGAGACCAGTCTGCACAACTTGGTGAATCCTCTAAACATCAAAAAAAAATTAGCCAGATGTGGTGGTGTGTACCTTAGTCCTAGCTACTTGGGATGCTGAAGTGGAAGGATTACCTGAGCCCAGGAGATCGAGGTAGCTGTGAGTCATATATGTGTGTGTGTGTGCATCTGTGTGTGTGTGTGTATTCTATATATATATAAGAAACTGTTTTTAAAAGTCTACCATTTCTTACTGAACTCTACCTAGACTTGCTTCTTCCTTGTACTTAGGTGACGTTTCGGGAAGGGGGAATGTTGTCTCCTCCATTGCCAGTGCCCATTGGCTTAGCATTATCTATGCCTCTGTTTCCTCATTTGTAAAGTTAGAAAATTATAAGTGCACCATAGAGGGTGAGATGGTGGGGTGCCCTAGGAACACACAGAGTGGCTTATGACTCAGGTTGGGATAGTCAGGGAAAGCCTCAGAGAAACAGAAATAACTGTGCTGAGTCTCAGGGGACCAGGAGACTTGAGTAGAAAGAAAGCAGAATGGATAAGGTGAAGAGGCCTGGGAGAACAGGAGAAGGTGTGCAGTTTGCTAAGACTCCAGCCAAGGTTCCATGAGGTTAGAGGCAAAAGACGTCTCTGAAGACATAGGAAAGCGCCAAATTATGTCGGCTTGGTATTACAGGACAGGGAGTTGTTTGCTTTTTTAAAGCTTTTTACTGACAGCAGCAGTTTTGAAGGGCTTTAAATGGGATTATTGATTAGATTTGAGTTTTAGGAAAATTATTCTGGTGGTAGTATTGAAGATTGCTTGCAGAGGAATGAAACCGAAGGCATAAAATCATTAGAGGTAAGCTAATAATGCAGATTTGTGAGGCCCCTTTTAAAATACTAATACATATATGTTTGTTTATAACATTAAGACTTACTTCATTCAATGCTTAATAATAAATAAATAAATTGATTATCTCAAATAATCAAGAAATATTTAATGAGCACATAGTATGTGTTAAGTGTGCTAGGTATTTGGGCTACAGAGATGAACAGCTCCCTGTCCTCAATGGTTTCTCTATTTACCCAGGGAGGCAGACTTGAAAGGCAAATGGCTTCTCTACTACACAAATTCTTCTATAGATCCAGTTAACACAAAAGGCTTCATCCAAGAGAGTTATTTGAGTCTGAAAGATTTTAGTTTTGAAATCTGAAAGGCATCAGTTACCCACAGATATCTTCTTTCCTTTGTTTGGCCTTGAGGAGTTTTGATGTCGAATAGTCCTTTTCCGTCTTTACCCAATGCATGTGTATGGTGGGAAAAATTAGGTTATGTCATATACCGCTTGTTGAACTTGCCTAAGATGTGTATTAGGTAGATGTTAAAATGAATAAGCTAAAGCAAATCACTAAATCCTTAGGTACTTAGGCAAAGATCGAACTGAAACACTGCAAAACCTCGTCTGTTGATATTGAACAAATCTTGTTCTCACAGTTATGGTAGCTTTAACAGGAGCCCGAATTACAAGATATTAACTTTTTTTGTTAGCAGCTGGTACTTTTCCAGTAATATCACCCAAGTCCACAGGTATTGAATCTGCTAGAGTTAGGGCAGAGATGGCTCACTCTAAGCCGCAATCAAAAGGCCTGCTTAAACATTCTTTTTTCAATTTTCTCTGTTACAGGAAGAATTATAATTCATTCACATTTAAAAAAACAAAGACAGGCTTTGTGTACATGCTAGGATTCCAAACTTTCTCTGGGATGGTGACAACCAGCGTAACAAGTCTCTAGTACTATTTTCCCATACTGTAGTGTTCCCTTATCTTTTAATGAGCTTCCTAGAAACACTGATTGCTGGAATCTACCAATTGGAATTGGTTTAATTGGCCTGGAATGAAATCCAGGAATCTGTGTTTTTAAAATATATTCCAAATAAATCTGATTCCAAGTTTGGTAACCACTGCTATATTTCACGTACAAAAATACCTCTGTAAAGAACCTTGTCAAATGACAAATATAACGAGTTTGATTGTGTCCTCAGAGCTCATGTTGATGTAAATTGGGCCAGTTTCACTTTAACAAGGAAAGATTGTAATCGCTTCCTTGGCCCCTGACAACAGCATCGTTAGTAGTTTACCACTTGGTAGCAAGTTACTAGCAGAGTGCATGCCAATAAGGAGAAGAAAGGGGAGCATTATTATGGAATTAAATATTTTACTGTTGGAACCCTGAAGTATTTTTCTTCCTCAAAAAGCTCAAAGCATAACACAGATTTTAGGCAGAATCACTTCCCTGTAACAAACACTTCAAACCTTGCAGTAGCAGTGAGATCAAAAAATTGAATTATTACTGAGCATCTACTATGTGTTAGATGCAGCTGTAAGTTTTTGACATTCAACTCTAATTGATCCTCGCAACACTGTGAGAAAGGCTTAATAATCCATGTCTCACAGATATATGAATGAGGTGTGTTTAAGTGATTGGCTCGAGACCACACAACTAGTAATCAGGAGAAAGAACTAGTATTCAAACCAAGTCTATCTGTTGCCCAAGTCCACACGATCTTTTCCACTTGTAAAATAGCTGGGAATAAAATGAAGTTTTGCTGAGAAAGAAAGTCAATGGCCATTTCATTTTCCTAATCATCCCCCCCAATAATGATGATTATTATCATTACAAAAATAGCAGTAATGGAAAGTAATTCATTATAATATCTAAAAACAACATACAAACTGAAAATGATGGATATGTTCATTACCTTGATTTTGGTGATGATTCAGGGTGTGTGTATATGTATATATGCACAATGTGTGTATATCAAAATATACCAAATTATACGCTTAAAATATGCACAATTTATTATAGTCAATTATACCTCAGGTTAAAAACAACCTAAGGCTACATACTAGTTATATCAATTGGTTAGGCAGTAAGGTCACAATTATAGTTTAGCTCCTGAATGGTCCAGTTGACTTCAGAGTTTTACACTGTTTGTGTTTGGACAAATCTGCTCTCTCTTAAATGCTCACTAGTGCTCCATGGAGAAACAAGTGAGCCTTTGAGTATATAAATAGATGGAAAAATAATTCAGAAGCACACCTGTGCCTGGCTGCACATCTCTCAGCCCACCTCTGACTTTACCACAGCTGAGGTCACAGCCCCATGCGCTTGGTTAACATCTCAGCTGCAGGCTCTCTCCAATTTCCTGCCTTAGAGCTTTCTTTAAAATCTGCTGAGAATATCTGGAGGCACAGCTTATAAACACCGAAAAGTTAGTATGTTCCAGGGAAATGCTCAACTTTTGATGGACAGGAGTCTATGAATAAATGCCTCAGATTTCCAACTTTGGGAGGCACAATTCTGAGACACATCTTCCATGGTTGCTTAGAGAGTTCCCAGTGGGATGAAGCGAGACCCAGCTGCCCACACTGATTGCAAATAATGAAGCTTAATTGACTTTTTCACTTTTTCTCACTTACTCTGCTTTCTCCCTCACTCATGCGTTCTAAGATCACTTCCTACATATACTACCTGCAGCCAAGTCCTTGCCTCAGGAAAACCAAAGGCAGCATGTGACTCTGACTTTTTTTTTTAATGTGACTGTAATATTACCTAGCAATTCTGTCAAACAATAGCATATATTTATTTATGTAGTCTGTGAGTTACTAGGCAATATAGAGACAAAAAAGGACAATAGCAAGGACTTTATATATAGGTAGTGTGTATCATGTGTCGCACACAATTACCAACAGTACTCAGTTCACCTCGGTTTGTGATCATATAGACTATTGTGCATGTGGTTGGTCTACCAGTTTGTAAGCTCCTTAAGAGAAGAATTGTACCATCAACTCTCTTTGCACGTAATTTCTTATGGTGTCTCCTTCAATGAGTATCTGATAATAACATTGGTGATCATGTTATAAAGAATCTGCAGGTATTTCACAGACATTTACATTATTTAGGCTACAAAAATTTTAAATTCAATTTTAATGTAAACTCTTAGTTCACCAAAGTCATATAACGTGGTAGAATTAAAATATATTCTTTAATAGTCAAAAATTTGATGTTATGATTAATTAAAGGATTTTTTAAAAACTTCCAATAAATACGCAAATTGATGAATGCATACCATCAAACTATTTGCATGGCAATTTTATTAGTATGCCAGAGTTTACCGGGTGAAGTACTTTATGGTTTGTGGCTTGAACTGTATACAGAATAGCATACCAAGTAAGAGCTAGGGCCATATCCTGGCTCTAACATATATTTCCCACAAGTTGCTTAGCTTTTCTGTGTCTCAATGTCCTTGTTTGTTTGTTTGTTTATTAGAGATAGTCTTGCTCTGTTGCCCAAGCTGGAGTGCAGTGGTACAAACATAGCTCACTGCTGCTTCCAACTTGTGACCTCAGGCAATACTCCTACCTCAGCCTCCCAAGTAGCTAGGACTACAAGAGTGCACCACTACACTAGCTAATTTTTTTAAATTTTATGATGAGACAGGGTCTTGCTATGCTGACCAGGCTATCCTCGAATTCCTGATCTCAAGTGATCCTCCCACTTTAGTATCCCAAATTGCTGGGATTACAGGTGTGAACCACTACACACAGTCCTAATTTGTAAAATGGGGATAACAATATTACACCATAGGATTTTTGAGAAAGTTAAATGAGATGATCATACAAAGCAATTGGCTGACACATTTTACGAGTTCAATTATTTTTATAAATAATTCACACCACTTACTCTAGGAGAAGCTAAAAAATTCTATCCAAAATTCAAATACTAAAGAGCTATAAGCTTTTTTACACTTTATATAATCAAGCACCATGAATATTAAATTATCTTGAAGATGTTCTGTTACTATTTTATGCTGTATAGACACAAAATTAGGGTGAACTTGAGGCAGTCCTTTTGGATGGATCTGGTTAAGATTTGCCCTTAAAACAATTTGAATTTTAAAATATTATATTGCTAACTGAACTTTTAACAGAGCTCAAAGCACACGAATTAATCTGAGCTACTATTATTTTATTATACACTAGTATATGAACATTTACTCATCTTATAAACTCATACAAAGTGTTGTATATTTTATCCTGGTGAATGTAGACATGAGCATTCGTATATGTATTCTATCACTGTTGAGTTTACTATTTCTTAATTTTCTATTTACATCTAAACTTTTACTTCTAGTTTTGTAAACCAGTGATGATATACTAAAAGAGAAAGGTTTATAGTGCTTAGTAACTTTATGGCTCTAAGGTGTGGAATCAACATTTCTGATTTATAAACAATTACAGATGTTCACAGGAAGATGGAGATCGCGACTCATACCTGGCAATTCTTTCCATTAAAAGTGACCAGAATCTAGCCTCTTTGTGCTATCAAGATGGCATCCCAATTTCCTTGAGTGTAGGATATCACATGGAAGGAGTCCAGTTTTATATCAACACACTTAAAAGAGTCATCTCTTTCCCACCTAGGTTTTCCCACTCAGATTTTCCAGAATCTGGATACAGGTTCTTTTTTTGAGTTATTTCCTATGTCCTCCTATAACATTATTCCACGGATTTACTAGTGAAATGAAATACTGCAGTGACCTTTTTAATTCCCTTGACTTTTTACAATCTTGGAAATTTAGCACAACAGCAGGAGTTTAATCATATTCACGGATGTAAAAGACAAAATAAGGCACCTTTAAATTCAGAGGAAGAGGTGACCTCCAAGGTGTCAGAGCCTTCAGAGATTCCCTGGCTGTCCCTGCAGATTGCTGAAACGATGTTCCTCGTGTTTCTCGTGCGTGCTGCATCACTACATCTTGGCCTGACACATCTATCTGCTGCTTATACATTATTTTGACTCTATAGACTACAAGCTCCTGCATCTGGACCACATTTTAAGACTTAGTTTACCAGAATCTTTATATTCTGTATTCACTTCTTTCCTGAGAATGTAATTTTTGATTTGCTGAGTGTGACATTTATGCAAAGGTTTCAAAGTCTTTTATTTAGTTTTAAAAATGTATCCTGTGACATTGGATATTTGAAGAGTCTACTATACCAGACTATAACTACGTGATGCATGAGGCCAAATACCCATTTGTTTACATGAGGCTCTAACAACTGGTGGACTGATTCTTTAAATCAAACTGAATGGTTAGTCTGATTCCTTGTGGGTTTAGCAGTGCCAAATCATTTAACCAAGTGTCATTATATGTGCTTTTTAGTTTTAGGTCTCAATTGTTGTGTAGTTTGGTTGATGGATGAGATGGCCTAAAGAAAAGGAAGACAGAAAAAAAGAACAATGTTCTTCACATAGCCCAAAGTGACAGAGCAGATCAGCTCTCTTAAATCCCCTGTCCATACAGCCATTGTGATCAAGGTGATTGATGAAGAATCCTATCAGCTCTGAGCTGTTTAGGTGTCAAACTGATAGGAAAAAGCAGTACTCCCAGTATTCCTGCAAACAGTTTTAGAGGCCAACAGCTAGCACATCTCTACGACTGGATATGGCTCTATCTTTTAGATGCTTACACATAATTATCAATTTACATTTACCACGAGATTTTGCTCTCTACAGTTTTATAGGTAGTTACCTGTGAAAAGTAAATCACTGAATGTTTCATCTTCCACGGTTATTTTTCAGTCTTAGATTGAGTCCTGCTAATGAGTATAGGTATGTTAGTGCAGCTGAAAAAGTATGATACAAGTTTGCTTGTTTTTTAGCATTTGTACACTTCTCATTGAGCGTATTATGTGGATCATCTTGCTTACAGAGGTAGAGAGGAGTCTTGCTGCCTTTCAGCTTCATAGTTTTTGTTCCCAAAAGAATGTGTGTTCCCCAACAACCTGTATGGCCATAATTATCCCCTCACACATAAGTCCTCATGAAAAGTGAAACCAAAGAGTAACGGAAAGGAGAGAAAGACTATATATCGTTTACAAATAGATTCAGGGGGTACATGTGCATATTCATTACATGGACAGGTTGTTTTGTCCTAGGGATTGTGTGTGGTCCCTTCCCCAGTTAGTGAACATTGTGTCCCATAGGTAGTTTCTAATCCCTAGCCCCTTTCCTCGTTTACTGGTGTCCCCAATGTCTGTTATTTACATTTTTTATACCATTTATTTTTAGGCCTGATTTTATTAGGCTCCGGCCATATGAAAATATTAATGCTTGGAGTAGTCTTTTAATACTATAAAACAGATTTTGTTGTAAATCATTGTTAATTCAAATACAAGATATGTTATCGTTAACCAAAACCAAATATAGTTGCAAGACTATATAATTAGTGAATTTATAATCATCTTATTCTTTGATAAATATTCGAACTCTAAAATATCATCTATTCCTGATCATTGACCTAACAATTCTTGGCAAGGGAATTCTTCTATATTTAAAATTGCTTGTCTCTTGGTTGAGCTGAAAGTACTAAAAATAATAATAATAATAAAGATGTCATTGCTCTGATCTGAGACTGGGGAACTTCAGGCTCCATAAATTTGTTTTATTTGATTTGGATTAGGCAGTAGATAATGTATCTGGACACAGCTGACAAGAACTTATGTTTTATTTAAAGAATTATTTAAAGAAGAACAAGCTCATTAAAGAAAATTTAGGGAGAAAAGTAGAAAAATAAACAGAACATGCAAATATACAAAGTGTTCTGCTACCTAAATTACAAGCAATATGCTACTGGCATTGTTGTATTGCTATTTGGTCTTTTCGAATATGTGAAGATATTTTTTAAAATAGTTTCAATCATTTTATATATACTTTAAAAAATCCTGGTTATTTAATCTAGCATTATGCACCAAGATATTTCTACATTATTACATAGTTTTTACAAATTAAATATTTTACAAGTTCTATTTGTAGACACTGTTGATGGTCTACTAAATATTCTTTCCCTATTGAATCCTTACTAGAAAAATTCCAATTTGTTCAAGTGATTGTTCCTCTTTTATATGACTTATGATTTAGAAGAATAAAAAATATATTTCTTTTTATGGACTATTTCAAATTAGGTCTCAGTCAACCATAGTGGTCCCATTCCTGTTTCCATTCCTGTGACTCATTTATGTGCAGTAAGTTATAAGGGGAGGCCCCTTGTTTTGCTCAAAGCTGCATATTAAGCACTTAGAATATTGCCCAACACTTATCAGGTGCTCATTAACTAACTGTTGACTGAATGAACACTGAATGCTAAATATTTTCCACTCAAAATATGAATTCATTACAAGATACGGTTCTTTCTGGACACTGCTGTGTCTGGATGCTATGCCCAAACATGCTGCAGTGGTCTTGCCACCAGTAAGATGAAGTTAACCCACAAATGAGGCAGACCCAAGAGACTCAAAGAAGCAAAGCTCAAGATGCCCCTGCAGATCTCTCATTTCTGAATTTCTTGGGATGTTTTCTTTTGTTCTCCTTTTCTTTGTTTTGTTGTTGTTGTTTGTCTTTTTGTTTTTGTTTTCTTTTGTTTCTTTGTTTTTGAGTTGGGGTCTCACTCTATCACCCAGGCTGAAGTGCAGTGGCATGATCACAGCTCACCACAGCCTCAATTCCCCAGACTCAGTTGATCCTTCCTCATCAACCTTCCAAGTAGCTGAAACTATGGGTGTGCCCACCATACCCTGCTTATTTTTTTATTTTTATTTGTAGAGATGAGGTCTTGAACTCCTGGGTTCAAGGTGTTGAGATTACAGGCATGAGCCACCACGTTTGGCCGAGATGTTTCCTTGTTTAAGCCAATTTGACTTAGGGATTTCTGTCACTTGCTGTAGAAATAATCTTAGTTGATACATATGCTGTTTTATGTCGAGTTTCCACATTTTTTTGAGCAGTACATTTAAAAGGGTCTAAAATCCTCCATTTGCCCACATAATAATACAATCTCTTGCTGGATTTAATGAAAAGTTAGATTCTGATTTTTAAATTGTATAAATGTGAAACAAATTTTATAAAATGTGTAAACTTAACAAAACATAGTAAATGTAAGTATAGATATTGCCTTACTACAAATAACAATACCTGGTAGACTTTTTGAGAGGACTAGATAATTGGGCATCTCAGCCTACACTGCTTTTAAAGTTGTGCATAGGATATGATTAGCCCTCATTACCTTCATTTCAGTACCAAGTTTCTGAAAGTCATTGTTCTGGTTATCTATTGCTACAGAACAAATGACCCCCGAATTTAGTGGCTTAAAATAACAACATTCATTCTATTATTCCCCATGGTTTCTGTGGGTCAGGAATTTAGGAAAGGCTCAGCTGGGTGGTTCTGGCTCTAGGACTCTGATTGCTGTCAGATGGCGGCTGGAGATTGAAGAGTGGCAGGACAAGTGTCTGGGCTGCAATCAGCTGGAAGCAGGTTGAGCATCTCACTCTCTTCATGTGGTCTCTGGATCTTCCATGTGATCTCTGCTCATAGGTTTGTTTGGGCTTCCTCACAACATGGTTGTCTCAGAGTAGTAAGGCTACTCATATAGCAGTTGAAGTCTTCTGAAGAGAGCAAGTCATAGAAACTACATTGCCTTTTATGACCTAGCCCAGAAGTCACATAGTATCACTATTGCCTCATTTTATTGGTTGCAAATGAGCCACAAGCCTTCTCAAGATCAAGGGGAGGGGGATTATACTCCTCCTCTTGATAGGAGAGAAGGGAGGTTGTAGAAGAGCATATGGGTTTTCTACAAGAGGAGTAGAAGAGATATTTTGGTGGCCATCTTTGAAAAAATATAATCCACCATCACTATCAAAGACCTTTATGTGTGGCTTGTTTCTCTTGTTTCCTGACATGCCATTTTTAAATGCTAATCTGGTTCTTTCACTCTATGTCTAAAATCTGTGAAATAACCAAGGCTTTCAGTTACTCAGAGTTAAAGAAGTCATTTTTTTCTTTCCATGTAATCACATAATCACTTTGATACTTGGATTCCACAACAAAGATCAAATTAAGTTCAGAAATTAAGAGGACGAAAGAGAAAAATGGTATACAGTAGCATGAGTTTGTGTTGAGCGAATATAAAGAGAATGACATGTTTTATGCACGACAAAAAGTGGCAGGCATGTTTGGAAAAAAGTAGTAAGATTTAAGGTACATAGCAAACTTGGGGGAAAAAATGAAAAATAGTTTGAAAAGCAAATCCTACTTCCCCAGTTAATTTTCACCCTGCAAACTAGTTTGAAGTATATATCATAACATCTAAACATCTCCATTCAAAATTTATCATCAGTGACTTTGTGTGACATGGCTAAAGACAAGCATTTTTTAGTACAAGGAGCTACTCATATAATTAATAATCTAAACTTACATAAAGAAATCCTTTGCAACAGGAAATCAAATACACATATTAGAAATAATCAAGTTCCAAAAACAGACAAGGTTTCTTTATAAGAATCACATATTATTTTAAAAGGAAAAATATGAAACCAGATTTAGAAAGCCAATTCAATTTTTCAAGAGACTATACAGAAATTAGAACAAAATGAAACTCTAACAGCTAATGGTAACATCTCATCTTACACATAAGTAAGTCAAATGTAAAGTACCATTTTGGGTAGACTCTCCCCTTGTCTTGTGTCACTATTGAGATCAGATTTACTGTGTTATGACATCTAGAAAAAAATCCCATAAATCTAATTTCAGAAGTGTTTCTAGATAACGTATATCTTGAGGTGGGGAGAGATGTAGGTCTGTTTTGAAGTCAGCACAACTTGGGGCTGCCTTTTCTTCTGGGCCAGATTTTACTTTGGTTCTTTTTGATCTTGTACTTCTTATTCAAGCGTTGTGCTTAACATGTGTTATGAACATAATGTGTTTAATTATCTGTCTCTCCCATTTGACTATGTGGACGTGAAGGCAGGGATTGTTTCTGTCTGGTACACCTAGCCAAGTGAATGAACAATGTCAGTAATGTTTTATTCAAAGAGGAAAATAATGTGTGTGTGTGTGTGTGTGTGTGTGTGTGTATGTGTGTGTGTGTGAACATATTGGAAGAGTAATTATATAGAAACTGACTTGTTTTTGTAGTTCCATAGAGTAAAATTGGGAGTTGAGATAGATTTATCAGCAAGACAGGTTTCAAGGTGTTACAAAAAAGAAAACATCGTGCTATACAACAAAAACATGTCATGTTGCCTATCAACAAAAAAACAAAAAAATATCTTTTTAATAACAGCAGCTTTTCAAATATGGTTCAGGTTGCTTCAATATGCAATGAACCTCCTGTTGGGGGATTGCAAGCTGAGGGCATATGAGTATTTCTCAGAGATACTATACAATAAATTCTTGTCTGGATGGACAGTGAGACTAAACAAACTTAAAATTCCCTTGTAACACTATGAATGAAATCCAAGGTATCAATTCTAAATAAGGTGGATAAGGGGAAATTAACACTTGTCAAGAAACTTCTACAGACAAATATAGTGCTAGCCATTGGGGATACACCATGAACAAGGCAGAGAGGTCTCTGTCCTCATGGAGCTTAGCTTCTAGTGAGGGAGACAGGTGATAAGCAAGTAAAAAAAAGTAATTTTAAATTGCAATTAACACTATAAAAAAAACCAGTTAATGTACAGAGCGTGACTGGAGTCAGAACCAGACAATGTTAGATGAACTGGCAAACAAGAAAACATCTTATGTTTCATATAATCTCTATGATATTTTAGTAGCATCTCTGTAGAAACAAATATCCAATATAGTGTTGGCACTTCAAAAGATGACATTATCTCTGAAAACCCTGGTTTTGTGTATTATGTGGATGCCAAAGAGAAGAGACACATTCCCTGATCTGGAGACACTACAACAAGACAATTACAACAATGACAATTAAGCCATTTATAAATAGCAAAACAGTTTTTGATAGCCAATGGGGGTCTAGGAGTATAGGATATACTAGGCAGGATATAATATCCTAGGCAGGATATAATCAGAGAGAAAAAAAGTAATGCGATCAGGGAAGATGTGGAAATTAAAAAGGCTCTAAAATATATAATTTTATAGTAAAATCATCAGAAAACCAAATGTTCAGATTATGGTTGACATGATAATGGAATGCCTATTATAGGCCCACATATTTGATCTGTTACAAATTTCTGACATGCTTCTGCATGTAAAATATATCATTGCAAGCTCAGGGCCCATTAATATGTGCAAATGCTCATGCAGCAGATGGCATCTCACTGTATAAACATTATCAATGTAGATACTAGCAGCTAAATTGTTACCTATTTCATGTACTTACTTCTATAACATGGACCCCGAGGATTGCTTAATTGTGAAGTTTTGTGATACACTAGTCTTGTCTTTTTTTTTTTTTTGTCCAAAGAAAAGAACCTCCAAAGCCTTCACACATGTCTGCATGTGCTGTAATAATTTATCTTTCTATATTACCTCAAACATATACAGATGCATATTGTAATTTTGTGCTCTTTTAGGAAAAAAGTTTCTGATATTAGAAGGAAAAAAGCAAAGCATTTTTTGCATTTATTCATTCAAAAAAATTATTGAAATTCTACTATGTGCCAGGCACTGAGAAATTAAAGGCAAGCAAAACCTGATATGGTCCTTTTCCCTCAGACCTGTGCAAATAACAAAGAGCTCACATCAGGGTCAGCCAGGGTGTTACAAGGGAAGACTACAGCCTCCCCATATAATGAGCCCTAAAAAAGCATATTCTGGAATGAAAACATTCATTTTTATGAGAAAAGTATTTGACTATTTTTACGAGGAAAATAAACACCAACATTTATTAATAGACATTTAGAAGTGGTTTTATTCTGAAATGCTTTGAAATTACTTTGCCCTAGTGACAAGTCTTTGCTAAGAAAGAATTCCTGACTTCAAAGCACTTAGAGTTTGTATACATAAAGTAATCACATCAATAATCATTTAATATAGAATAATAAAAATAAATGTCTACAAAGGAAAAAAAACCCAAACTATGGCTGTTATTATTTGATAAGCGCTGCTAAAATAACCTGGGCTGTAAAAACAGAAAAATATAAGAGTCTCTTCAATTTGTGGAAACACCAACTTTTCATGAATAAATCAGTAGAAACAGTTTTATGCCTTTGATTGCAGCGATATAGGGGAAATCCCTTCCACCTTCACTACTGAGTGTTCCTGAGCATTTGAAATGTCTTTCTGAACGTTCATTCAGCAAAATTCACAACAAATTATGGATTCAATCTCCCGCACTAGACAAATCACATAAATAAGGAAGACTAAAAACCACCCCTGTATGACCGTCTACCCCATACCCTAATTCCATTTAAAGCTACAGGGAAATGAGGAACAACCAGATGTTGATCTTAGGATACTACTGCACATCTGCCACTGCAGAAGGATTTATGAAACTCTTCAATGACAGGAACATTTTCCTACTTCAGCAGCATTCTCTGAGTGTTGTGTTACCTCTTGGATACCCTGAATCACAACCAGAAACAACAAATTTAGCACCAAGACTGCCTACATACACTGAGCAAAATGGGAATTAGAGGCAATTACCAGGACATGTTTTTAAGATTGTCAACAATCTTCACACTGGTCAAATCTTTTATGTAACATAAATTATGCAAAAGCTTTCCCCTCTGGCTACATCATTTCAAGTTGAACATGCAGAAGGAGATAGCATCTTCTAAAAGTCTTAGTGGGATTTTTTGTTTGTTTTTTGTTCTGAGTTAGTCTCACTCTGTCACCCAGCTGGAGTGCAGTGGCATAATCACAGTTATCGCAGCCTCGACCTGCTGGGCTCAAGGGATCCTGCCATTTCAACCTCCCAAGTAGCTGAGACTACAGGTGTGTGCCACCAAGCTTGGCTAATTTTAAAAATTTTATTGTAGAGACGTTTTCTCGCCATGTTGCCCAGGCTGATCTGGAACTCCTGGGCTCAGGCAATCCTCTCACCTCAGTCTCCCAAAGTGATGGGATTACAGGCGTGAGTCACCACATCCAGCCTAGTTTTGTATTTTGAAATTTAAGGGTAAACAAAGAGTTTTCTGCTATTCTTGTATAGTGATATTTTTAAAAATTATTTTAGGAATATGTTAAAATAAGATGATGAAATACCTCAGAGAAGTCTGCTTTTTGTAATATGAATATTACTAATTTTATTTTAAAATTGTTATTATAATTTACTTATTGCACAGTTTAAGCAAGATTAATTTCATCTAGTATAAGTAGATTTCACTCAGTCAGTTGTTAGTCTAAGAATATAGCTTGTTATATCCACTTTGCAATTATTTTGGACCATTTTAACACAAACTAGTATTATGAGTCGAGAGAATAATTCCTTCTCAGTTTTGTTCTATTAATTATCTTTTTGATGTGCATTAGGAATTAGGATTATTTCCATTTGAAGGTTAAAAACCTTTTCGCTGTTATTCTTACTCTTTGTTAAAAATGACTTTATATTTTTGTGAATTTTTAATATTTGCATGTTTATTGGGAAGATTCAAGAAGGGTTCATTTTGATTCCAAGAGTGCAATATAAAACCAATTTTCTAGGATCGATTTGATTAGTAGGAAACTATTTCTAAGTGTATACCATTATTATCTGGAAAAGATTTGCTGACCAATATTTTGATCCTCTTGAAAATATGTATTTCTCCTCTTTATATATGTGTGTGTGTGTGTGTGTGTGTGTGTGTGTGTAAAAGGTTCATGGTAGAATAATTAGAAGAATATTAAAATATTACATGAGATGCTTTTAAAAGGAAAGAGTTTCTTTTTTTCTAAAAAAGTTTTTTTTTTTTAATTTTAAAATTGTGGGATACAATTGAGGGTTGGTTATACAAATATTCATTGTGCAGGTACCCTTGTTGATGAGGTGTGCCCCTCCTTCCACAGGCAGTTTCACACCATTGTCAATCCTACCTCCCACCCCACCATGTTCCCACAGTAGGAAGGAATTTCTTATAGTTTTTTATTTGGTTTTTATTTCAGAAAAACCAAAAGGTGTTTTTACAACAGCTTCCTCCTCTTCTGACTTTCCTCCGTTTGACCACCAGATGTCAGACGTTCACTGCAAATTTAGAATCCTTTCTTGCGCAGTAGACACCGTTATCTTTTTATTTGTAAATGGTCACTATTCTGAAATCGTATCTTTTTTTCAATTCCAGCACACAATTTTAAAATTCGCCTTTGAATATGAATTCACAGGCATTGGTTTTAGCTGTTTAAGGCATATATTTACAGCTTCTATTTATAGTGTTCTGATTTTCAATTTACTTATGAGTTTGATATTTATTTTGAGATACTGTTTTACACTTATACATACACATCAATATAGACCTTTTAAAATAAAAATGGCAAAAGTATGACTATACTTGAAACAAAATATAGAAACATTGATCATTTACATGTTAAAATATCAAAATACAGTATATTTTTGATTCTAGCAAAATAAAAAACAGGTGGGAAAATATTTGAGTATTGTTTTTCACAGACAATCTGTTACATAGATGTTACCTTCTCACAAATACCTAGAACATCTATGCGGAAATTCCTAATTTTCTCATTTGCCAAGTAAGCATAATTTAATTTAGAATATTTAACACATTTTAACTGGAAAAATTAAACATTGGCATATTATACTTTAAAAATTTTGAATATACTACATCCCTAATGCATGTCTTATTAAAATATATATTTTCCTGTCCCTGAGTTATATATAAAGTACTGTGAATATCGAATTAGTTTAGTGTAAGAATTTTTCATGATTTTAAAGAATCATTGTGGGTATAACTGAAATACATTAATAGAAATATAGTATAAGAAACAATACGTGAAAGTAATTAAAGAACTTCAGTGTTACACTTTTTATGTGTAAGATTTTAAGTTTAATACTTATTAGTTTACTTAATATCTGAATCTATGTAATGTCGAACCATTTCAAGAAATATGTAATTGGAACAGGATAGGCCGAGAAAAAAGTATATTTTGTTTGAATCACTCAAAATGTTTTTTTTTAAAAACTACATAAAACCTGTCATAAACATTAACGTATGTTAGTAAATTGGTAAGGGCCCGTAAACGTGCTACTATTGTTTATGTTTCTGATTTGTCATTTACAACAGTAAATTGTAAAGTTACTAAACCACTAGTTACAGTGTATTAACATGAGATAGTTATCTTAAAGGAAAGGAAAGGAAAAGAGAAAAGAAAAGAGACTGCTGCAATGTATGCATGAGGGAACTATCTTATTTAAGCGAAATCTCCCAACCCTTTTAGAATCTGCCTGCCTCTTGGCAATGTATCAAAAATAATGCAATTGACATTTTTCTCTGTCTTTACCACTGTTAAAACTTTACATCTATTATTCTTCCCACTTGAAAAATACTAAATTTCAAGAATTACTAAACCTGCCAATGGGTAGTCCTGATTTCTTTTATGATCATCTTTTTGATTATTGTTGATGTTAAAAGAGTTTCATTAAAACAAAAATGTAAAGATCTACTTTATTATTTTTCACTGTTAATATAATTATTTCTCACTCATTTCATTAAATGTGCTTTTGAAATTTTTCTAATATAATCCGTACATATTTATCATTGATTTCTATCTTTAGTGATGCTGTATGTCCTCTTTTTTTTTTAAACTTCACTCAACCTGACCTCTTTAAAGAATATGTACATAATCCTTAGCAAGTGAATAAAACTTTGCTTTCACTTGATAGTAGGTACTTCATTCTCATTATTGAGACTATGCTGAAACCTTGAATACTTGTCCAAGATTCATTTTATAATCCTGAGGTTGGTTTGGCATTCCATGATTTACGCAGGGGCTCTGCTTACAATAATTGATTCATTCCGTACTTAAAATCCACTGATCTTATTACAATTATGGGAAGGCATTTCAGCTGTTGCAATTTAGACTTACATCAAGGGAAAGAAAAGAGGCACCATTTACCCCCTTTGGATTTCTGAAACACATGAAAAAATTAGGTCATATCTTGTATCAAAATAAAATTCCATTACTGACCTTTCTAGACTCAAAAGGTTGCCCTGGAAATATAATGAAAATATTTCATTTTGAGCAATATTTGCATAGTTATAAATGAAAATATTATTAACTATTATTATCTTTATGTATCTATTTTCCCATTAATAATTTTACAGTAATAAAGTGACCCAAACATAGTTTTGAACTAAAAATTCTCACATTGAAGTCAATTTCTACAAAAAAATTATCAGTTCTAAAAACCCAAAATATGAAATATAGTATGTACTTGCTGAATAGTATGAACATGTTGACTCATCTTTAAAAGTATGCAATATATTTCTTTATTTCATATACTATTCTGTGAAAACAAATTAAGAAATACTTTAAAAAACCATTTGATCTTATTATCTATGCATCAGAACACTTTCCATTTTTCTGGAGGCTTTGATAAAAATGCAGTAGGTCCTTAAGAACACATGGAGAGAGTATGTTTTATATACTAATATCTTGAACATTTAAGAAGATAGAAAATAACCGGTGAAGTACTGGGTATTTAAGGCAAACTGAAGTAGCACTTTATTTCATAAATCATTTAAAGGCTATTAGAAAAGAGAGTGTTACACATCTCTTTTAGTTATGTTCTTTTCATTGACCTTTCATTATCGTTGCAAAGATTTTTAAAAACAATAATTAGTTTATTAACATTGTAATTTTATTCACAGCAGAAAACATGTTTTATAAAGTAAAAAGGATATTTTATAAAAAGCATTTTCAAGCACTTACAAAAAGCTACATGAAATAAATACAATACAAATTAGGTTGAGTGTACTTAAAGTTTATTGCTTATGAAACATACTCTTTAAGCTAATATAATCATTTTTATGACTTACCAACTCTTAGCTATGAGGGGAGGGAGTCGTTGCTCTGGTGGGGAGAAAGAAACTTTGAGTTTTCATGTCAACTGTGAATATTCTTGATTTGGCTGATGGGAGTCTTATCTCCCAATCCTAATATCTTCAAGTGCAGGGAAATCTAATTCATTAATTTTTCTAAACGTTTTAAAAGTTTCTTCTCTTCAGGGACCATTTTGACCTTCTTTATCCATACCACTCTAGAGATCAGAAATACAAATGACAATAACTGATACCCATTAGTTAGTAACTCAGAAGCTCACTCTGTATGACTGTATACTGTAAAGGCAAATTATCTTAGTACAAAAATATCCATATTTTAAACGAACTGTTAGACACACAATACCATGATGACAAGTATTCTAAGATCAGTGAAGCATCATTTTAAGATGTTTTGATCTTAAAAATGTGAGACAAGAACTATTTTCTAAAATGTATTCATAGCAAAATGTATTTTTAAAATACCCTTAGAGAATTTACTTATTTCTTATTTCTCATTTATATGTTTAAATCAAATGTTAAAAGTAAAGCAAAGTCTTAATAAATTACCAATTTTCAGCACAAAGAACAACTGTTTTTCTTTAAGTTACTTTAAAATTATGGGAGAAATAGGTCTTTTATAAGCTTATATTTGCTAGAACAAAAATGAATTAAATTTATATATATATATACTCTTTTTACTGAATAATCCTTTAATAATTAGAGTATTAGTATTAAAGTTCTAAATAATCCAAAGGATAATATCAGATGCATTCATCAAGAATTTTTAATCATTACCCTTAACTCTTTTAATGATTTTTTATTTCCAGTATTTAAATTAAAATGTTTACAGTTAATTTGTTATAAAAAATCATTTTATAAGTCAATGTAATATATAATATTGATAGGAACAAGAAGGGATTTTTGTGATTCAAATTTAGAATATATTGGAGTTTTTAGGAGACAGTAAACAAATGATTTAAAGATTTTTAAAGATTAAGACAAATGAAGACTATTTTTCAAGGTTATCTATGCTTGTGGGCGGTGTTATTGAATTTCTAGACTTTAACTTTACATTTTTTTTTTCAGTTTCACAAAGCTATTTATGTCACCAAAGGGAAGAGATGCATAAATTGGAAAGTTTTTTGGGAACTTTATATTACTATAAATACTGTTACCTTCCTTAGATGACTATAATTGATTTCATTAAGGTGAGAAAAGTTTAAGTTTTTAAAATAATCAATTCTGAAGTACAATATTAGTGAGAATAACTATAAAAACCAATCAAATACTTTAAACCTGAAACCATTAGAGGTAACTGTTATGATGAGATAAAATTGTCTTTAAAATTGCCTATTTTTTCTATTAGCTGTGCCTGTTCCTTTTGCCTCAGAGACTTTAGATTTTATATACATTTTACTGAAATTGTAAAACATACAACATTGTTTTTAAACAAATAGATATTAGTCAGATATTTCAAACTGCACTAATACCTAAAATGTCCTTAGAAAAAAATAAGAGAAATTTAAAAATAAATCTTGAAAGATTTGCATTATGATAAACTTTTCATTGCCTAAAATAATGTATTCATTACATGTTATTTTCAATATTGTGTTGAAATAGGAGGCATCTATATAGAACTTTGTCACCCTTTCAGAAAAGATTTCCCCCTTTTAGAATAACTAATGTACTGAAATCACTCTCCCTTCACTTCTATAATTGCAACCATTAATAAACATTTGTGTGGCAATGATATTACCAAGCAGCATCTAAAGTAAATACACACTTTACAAAGTCTGGATTATGTTCTCAATTTGCACTCCATTTCCTCTTTCCACCTGGTTATATTTCCCTCACTTCCCCTGTTTATTTTCTCGATCACACTTTCCCTGACCTGTCCAAAGAACCACAGGGGTTACGATTACAAACACTGGGTACAGAAATATTTTCTATAACCAGATTATAAGAATATTATTCTGGGTGCTTTTTGCCACTCTCCTGTTTTTTGCCATTCTCACATTTGCTGCTATTTAAGGCACTCACATAACTCCCCTCCTCTCACAGCTGTTGATTTCACCGCCCCCCACCCATCAAACATTAAACTCCTTGAAGAGCTACTCCCAAATCTCATTCTGCAGATAGATACATTCACTTTAATTTTAAAAATCGAGTTTCTTGTGAAAGTTGGCTTTGTGATTCGCTGTCTAAAAATTTTCTCTGCTTTGGGAATTGGAGTCTATGAAAAATGCCTTATGTTTTCTTTTTCTCTCCCCATCATAATGCCAAATAGAAGGTGCGACTGAATATTTTTGATAACTTTAAGCTCAAATAATGCTCCATGTGAATTCCTATTTCCTGACCCGAATTTTAAGCAAAATAGTAAGCAGATAGTAACCCCTAAAGATGGTTTAAATTTTTTTCTCATTTGCATAGCAAGATTTAATTTCCATCCCTTAAATATGACGAATTGCTGAGATTTTCTCCAGTTAATGCTTTTAACAGCTCCCAATAAACTTCATTAATCAGGCGAGCTCGAGGCCCAATGTGTAGCCTGGAAGCAGCTAATTTGCTTGATGAGACCCCGACTTTAGTGAATAAACAGGTGTATAATCTGAGGGCTTTATGGCCTTAATTACAGTCTAATCAGTTCAGCGGTTGGCGGGCAAAAGAGGAAGAAAAAGGGTGGAGGGGAGAGCTCAAAGCCACTTTTCCTAAAATGGGAGACAGGCGCTCTTTCTCCACACACCTCGATTACTATCCTCACTGTACTCGCCCGTCTGTTTGTTTTCCCGGCCTCTCGCTCTCCTTCTCCTCGGCCTTCCTTTCCCTTAACCTCTGTGTCCCTGCTCCCTCTTCGCCGTCTTGGCTTCTCCCCTGGACCCACCCCGCTTCCCCGGCTCTGGCTCCGCACCTCCGCGGATACCCGTGCTGCTTTTCCTCGGGCGGTGGGGTCACTTTGCTCCCCTTCTCGGCTGCCCCCTCTTTCCTCCCCTCCCCTCCCGCCTTCTCCTCTCCCGTCCGCCGCCCCCCGCCGCACATCCTCCCTGTCACCCGTGGGCCGCCTGACAAATCACTTCAAGGGCAGCCGAACTTTGAAGGACAAGACAAAGCTTCGGCATATGGTCCAATCCCCAGATGTTTGTCTTTCTCTCCCACCCCCCAGCTCTCCCTTCCCGGGGTGGTGGTGGTGGGGGGGGTCCGTTCGGAAGCCCTGCTCGCTGCTTCCTCCTCCGCGCGCCCCCGCCGCGCCCCGCTCCCCCACCTCCAAGTTCAGCTCCGAGCGAGAAGTAGCTCAATTTTCCTTTACGTCTTTTGTTTCGCCGGCCTCCCTTTCTAGCCGATTAGTTGGGGAGTGGGGGTGGGGGGCGCAAGGCGACATTTCTTTGCACCTAATGATGTATGTGTAACTCCGCAGTCAGAGTGAGTCTCCCGGTCACTGAACACCACGCGGGGTGCGCACGAGGGACGCGGAGAGGCCGGGAGATGCGCGGGGAGCGGAGGCTGGGGGACCTCGGAGGGCCCCGTGCCAGGTGCCGTCCAGAGACGCTCTCGCCTCTCCTGTCCCCGCGGGGGCGCGGGCTGGAGAGGCCGCTCCCGGTCCCTGCGTCGCCGGGGCAGGGAGCGCCCTGAGGAAGGGAGGGAGGGCGGGCACGCGGCAGACCCACCCGCGCGCTCGGGGGCGCGCTGGCGCCTCCAGGCCCCGGCTGCGGAGGGCACGAGCCTCCCTGGCCCGGCAGACCAACTCCCGCCGCGAAGCTGCGGCGGGGAGCGATGGAGGAGACACCCCCCTAATACTGGGCGATGGAGGCTGCCAAGCCCCGGCGGCGGGGAGGGGTCCTGCGCCGAGCACGCGGGGTCGCCCTCCTCCGTCCAGGCCCCCTGCCGGGCAAAGCGCGGGGTGGGACCTGAAGGAGGAAGCGACCCGGGCCGGCCGGGCGAGGGCGGGCGGGAGCCAGCGGGCTCACGAGGGAGCACCCCAAGGATCTAGACTGTTAGCCGAGCCCCATCGCTGCCGTGCTTCGCCCGCCTGTCTCCCTACTTCGGACCGGCCAGACCTCCCACTCCGTTTCCTGGGTTCAGCTGATGACCCGTGGCTGGCGAAAACTGCTTTGGGTCTAGAGAGTCGCGCACATCTGGCCACAACAGCTCTGGGCGAATTGTGTTTCACGGAGTCAAACGGCCCCGCAGTTTACTTTATTCCACCCCCCAACCTGCATCCCCTTAGCGGTGATTGATCCGTAAGCGCCCAGAGAAAGTCACCCCCTCTCTTAATCAGCTGCCTCTATCTATTTATAACCGCACAACTTTCCTGGCGGTAGGTCAACAAAGGCGTGGAGAGCGAAGAAGATTCTCCGCAGTGCAAATAATGAAATAAACGGGACGTGTATGTTTGCATATACATTACCCAGTGAAATCCAATTGTCCTAGAACAAGCCAGCACTCAAACGCTGCAGTCGTTTTATTTTGCGTAATTTTATTTGCCTACATTTAGGGAAGTGCAAGGTAATAATCCTGCAGAGCAAAAATCAAAGGGCATTTGGTAAACAGTCTACTCTCTTCCACAAAATTTTTTAAAAGACTGAGTATGTGGTGATGTCCTATACAGCGAATGATGATGATTCAGACAAAAATGATTTTAACCCGAGAAACTGAGTTTACATATTCAGATGTTGTTTTTTTTATTTTTTATTTTTACTGTTTTCTCTCTCCTCACACACACCCTAGGTGGAGAGAGTTTTCCATTATTGAGTGGTGGATTCTTTACTTTTTATTTCCTGCCGTCAAACATTCTTTAATAGGTAATGTTATTTTAGCAAAAGTATTTATTTAGTCATTTTAGAAACTCAAACTCGAATTACTCGAACAATGTACACAGTAAAATACATGATCAATGTTTTATCCTTTACTGATATGACAGAAACATACTTTTACAAGGATCAACTCGATTAAAATATTGACTATAATATAGGGACTTTATGTCTTCACCACTCTTTTACTTAAATGGCTGAATTAACAGAAAATTATCTAAAATTGTGTACACTATAGTTGCAACTTCTTAAAAACAGATGATGGCACTAACTCAAATCGTTTTAATAACTAGGTCATGATATTAAATCAGAGGTTACCAAAAAACATCAGAAAACCTAAAAAATGAAAAAATAATTTTTTGCTGCTAAGCTAAGATTATGCGGTCTTTGTGGACAGTAGGTGAGCCTGGACCTTTTGTTTCTTTCTTTCTTTCTTTCTTTCTTTTTTGTGATCACGAAGGAACAAATGCCTGTCTGGTGACTGGTGAGTGAGACATCTCCAGAAGAATAGCAATGGTCAGCATCCTCTACTTACCTAAACTAAATTACAGCTTAATAATATTGCCCCCTGTGCTGCGCTATGCTCTCACACACCTGAGTGGACTGGGGCATTTTACAGCCTAATTTCTCTTTCGTGTTCTGTCTTGATAATCAAAATGCATTATTATTTCTTTTTCAAAATACAATGGGAATCCCTCCTCCCCTGCCCCCAAGTTCTGAAAATTCTCAAACCGGCCCTGGAGAAATACAAATGCACAAAGCGACAGGCGAAGCAGGCCCTGTGTTCAGCACTCAATCATTTCCTGTCACAGGTGCAGCCACTATGCATTATCCTGCCATGATTGATAGAGTGGGTTTGTGCAGACTGGGGGAGCTGGGGAGGCTCAGATGGGGTCCTGTCATTTGGGCTCCATTTCATACTACCTGTAGGGAAAAGGAAAGGCTTTGCAGGGATTGGCTGTTCCGTGAGTTTTAAATTTTAGTCCCTCATATATAATAGAAAGGTCATATTTTCTAAAAGTTAAATATAGCTTTGAGCTTTATCTTAGAGAAAACTTCATGCTGGGGAAAAACAAAACAAAACAGCCAACAGACTTCACAATAGACTTCATTTCACTTGGAGCTGATATGTCACTGAAGTACACCCTCAACCTCATTTCCCATACGTGTTTTAAGTATGTAGAGGTAGTCTCTTTAAATCTTTGTCTTTAAACGGAAAAAAAAAAAAACCTCAAAGGTGGTTGGTTTATAACTTCAAGTGGCTTAAGGATACAACCCGCTAATATTGAGATTGATGTCTACATAACTAGGCTAAAAAATGCACTTGCATCATTATGAATCACTTTACTAGACAACAAATTGTTATTGTATGCCATTCAATAATATACTAAACATAGAGAATATAATATTTAAAAAAATGACGAAATCTTGATCATTCTAGACTGCGGTTGTTCTTCATTTTAGCTGGGGACCAAGTTTTTGAGTTTGCTTTTGCTGTGATCAGTCAAGATCTTAACTAATTAATGTAAGATCAAAGTTGACAACCATCTCACCAGTGTTATGTAAAACTGTAAAATCCTCTAGGTCCTTCATTTCTTTTTGAAATGGCTAAAGGCAAAATCATTTGCATAAGGAGGTCTCAGATTTTAAAATGTAAAACTTCTTTCATTGGGATTATTAAGTGGCTTTCAATGATATCCACAGATGTTCATGTACCCACTGCAATGCTTTAATAATTTTTTTGTGATTTTTACATGCAGCCTGATAGGTTGCTTAAAATGACAGAAGTGGGGAATGAAAAGCCTTTTAAAATGTTCCCAATTTTTGACACCAGAACATTCTTTTATATCAATACATCTCCATTTTATAATTGCAGCAAACGATATTACATTTCTCTGAAAAATTTGCCAATTAAATTGTATCCAAACATCAATTTATGCTTTGTGTTTTTTTTCTTAAACTGACAAATTGCACCCAAATAAAAGGAAAATTAAACATTTTAGCAGTTAAATATCTTTCTAGAAAACATACCAACATCTATAAAGCATTTTTGTTTTCATATTTCCCCTATTGTAGCCACAATCTGGCAAATACAACAATTTTAAAATCTGATTGCCCAAATAACCTGTCATTTGGGAGTAAATATTTATTTAAGATGCATATTTGAAGATACATAAATAAAAGTTAATTTATATTATGATTGTCTCTTTTATGCAAGAATTAGAATGAAAAGGGACTATCTTAAATATTTTCTTGTAAGCGTTCAATTACTGGAAAATAAATGGACATTATTTAAATGAACATAATGCTGAGTAAATGTGTGGATCGATATATTTGTGGATATATCAGATATAAATACAAAAGTAACAACCATTATCTTGAAACATTTTGTACATTAGTTACATTTAGAGTAATAATTTTTTCTTTTTTTAAAAAAAGGACTTTAAATATTTGGAGTGCTTTTAATTATTTTAGCTATTAGGACAGTGTATTTCAAGATGCTAAAATATAAAAACACAACCTTGAAATAAAAATGCACAACACTTTATAATAATTAACATTAGGCTGTACTAGATTCATAGTTAACTCTGTCTATTTTGTTTCATGTTAACCATCAAGCAAGAATAGTAGTTATAAAGTGTTCATGATACACAAAGTTCCTTTAGTGTGTTGTTTATTATTATAAGATGAAAAAGTCCTCTACCTTACATTATAATACCACTGTATTAAAGTTCTTATTCAAGAAGAAATAACTTTTATGTATACATAGAGAGAAACCTGTAGTTTTGTTTTTAAATATCAGTGAGTTTCAGGTTTGCATTGAGTTATTTTCATGACTTACAAATAAAATGGATAGAGGTTAAAAGATGATTATGGCTAAATGAAACAAACTTTGTGAGAAGATGAAAGAAACTTTAGCATTGGGTGTGCATCTGTTCTTTTCATGCTGGTTTTTATAATCTTATTTAAATGTTGATATAGACCCTGCAATTGACAGAGAAGCCAAATGAGACACCACAGAGGTACAAGTTAACCTCTTTTTTGCTTATATATGACACCTAAAGAGCAGACCCAAAGTTGCCAATGTGACCAAAGAGCCAGATGCTGTAGCAAGGGAAACATTTTCACAGCCTTAGCAGCTGCTGACCCCTGAGACCATCTCAGAAGTCAGAGAAGTAGAGAGGGTTTACTTCTAAATAATAGGTGGTATTGTTCAGTGAATAAAAGTGTCTGTACATTTTAGTCTTTCTCTCAACACACCCCACATACAAAGGAATTCTTCAAAGAATATCATAATGCCAGATTGGTGGGAGTGAAGGATGAAAAACAGAATATGAAAAACTGACGCTTAAAAATGGTTTTGGTTAGCTAGAGTAATGTTCCTTCACTTTTTTGTTTGTTTCAATACTTGCTTCTTGAGGGTGGCAGATACTGATTATCAGGTTCAGTGTTCCTGAAGGAGCTTTTTGATAAAATCTAGGACAATACTTTTACAAATATATTTCTAAGCAAATTAGGTAAGCCGATAAGACAGTTACCTAAAAGAAACGACACCATGATCGAGCTCTCTAGTAGAAAGCCAAATTCTCACCTTTCTACATCCAATTTTCTCCCCAGTAGATCTCAGTGCAGTTATTCTTTAATGTCTTATATAGTTTTTGATTCTTCAAGTCTTACAAGGCTAGCATTTTTTTTCCTCCCTGAAAGATATCATGCACATAGCTTGCTAATGAAACTTTTGAAGTAGACTGGTATAGTGATTTATTAGTAGTATCGTTACTAATAATATACATAGTAGCATTTCTCAAGTGACAGCAATATAATTAGTAATATCAAGAATACAAAAAAGATAGGACTCAAGTGCTTGTCTGAGAAAAAGACAAACAACATATAACCACA
This sequence comes from Tarsius wallacei, assembly GCA_963574415.1. Lineage (NCBI taxonomy): Eukaryota > Metazoa > Chordata > Mammalia > Primates > Tarsiidae > Tarsius > Tarsius wallacei. Next base: position 12,659 of record CAUYQG010122195.1, on the reverse strand, counting down.
TCAGGATACAGATATCCATTCAACCCAATAGATGAACCCCAAATATTCACCTTATTGTTTTCTTTTTAGCCAAAGAGTAATGTTTAAAATTTACTAGAGCTACAATGCTAAATCATGTAAACAAACTGAATAAAGTAAAGAGCATTTAGCTGGAAACTTGACTTTCCAATTTTTAAAGTTGCCACTTACTTGCCTCAATCATAACCGGTTTGGCAGAAAGACTGAAAAAAACATACTATTCTGAAGGAATTCTGGCAAGGTAGCACTACTGTCAGCTTAAACCAACAACCTAGGGTTCTTGTCCCATGACCAAGAAGATTAAGGAACATGGACACGGAAAGGGTGAATTAAAGGAGATAATTGAGCAACAAAGCTCTCTCCAGAGAAGAGAGGGGTCCGAAATGGGTTACCTGGTGGTAGAAGTTTTTTTGTTTTTTTTTTTATGGCTTTTAACTTATCTTTTGGGGGGGTATTTCTCTCATTTACATCTCATCTGCCCCTTACTTCCTGAGACCCAATTGTTATTAAGCATGAGGGTCCTTGACCAAAGTTACTCCATCTTGAATATTACCCATAAATACCACAGAACATGGAGAGGTGGTGGTAAAACCTCAATGCAAATGCTATGTTAATGATATTATAATAAGCCAAGGTCTAGTTAGGACATTTAGTTAAGCTACTGTGCTTGCCCTTAAGTAGCAAAAAGTTCCTGTTAGCAGTACATCCTGGGTTGAAAGTATGTTCTTAACCACATTCACCACATTTCCAGCCAACAGTTATACCATGGAGTGGTGCAGGGGGCATTCCTGCAGATGTTAAGTCTCCTCGAGACCCGCCCTCTCTGTGTGCCTAACCAGCTTCTGACTGTCTACTCTCTCATTAGGAAAAATGTGTACAGTAGATCAGCAGTATCAGCAGCATATCAGCACCTGGGGCTCCATCCCAGATCTATGGACTAAGATCCTTTGTGTGGGGGGCCTAGGAACCTGTATTACAAGATTGAAGACCATTCTTATGCATAACAAAGATTGAGAGCTCCTATCTTCGAGTGTAGCACAATGTTTTAGTCCTTTTCAGAGATGCATTATCCTGAAATAGCATATATTTTTACATAGGTTTCTATCAGAAGATATTTCTTATACAAGAAATGAAATTGAATGTTTTAGAACTTTGGCACTTCTGTCTAAATTAAGTTTATAGACGATATAATTTGCTTAAGTTGAAGTCTCTAAAGCTGAGGTAATGTACAAGCATTTTCTACATTTGTTTTAATAGAATAAAGTTTTAATAACATAGAATAGTTTAATAGCACAAAGCATAAAGTGTGTGAAGTAGTTTTGTCTACATGCATTAGGTTGCTTGGTTGTTGTTTTTAGTGACTACTGGGTATGATTAGTCCTAAAGGCTTTAACAAATCAGCCATAGTTTTTGAGGGTCAGTTACAATTCTGTTTACCTTGATATCTCTTCTCACTCTGGAGCACAAAGGAGGTGGGAAAGCAGCAGGAACAGTGGAGAAATAAAATAGTCTGAACAGTAGTTTGACAAAAATGATATGTAACATTTTTTGGAAACACTGTAACTAAACAGTCTTGATTGAAATACCCATAAGAGAATAGGCAATGTAACATTGATTTGATCAACAAATGTTAGTTGACTAGATTAATAGATGTATGTAAAAATCTGCTTAGAGAACTTTTAATCACTTCTTCCATCGGTAAATCTCCTTCTTGTTACAGTCAACAATGATTTCTATACTGCAGTCCAACAAAGCATGACCTACCAACAGAGCTAGAAAGTCATGAAGCATGTGGTACTGTTGCCTGAAGAGATGATGAGATGATGAGTTTGTCATCAGGGAATCACACCATGAATGTGTATTGAGTGTCTACTCTGTTCCACTGGTTCTCTTTGACAGTGGAAGGTGTCAAAGAGAAGAACCAGTGGACAACGTTGTATCCTCAAGATTTCGACTTTGTTGAGGAGGAAATAGCTGCTTATTCAAAAAAATAGGAAAGCCAGAATGAGCTATGTCTATTTATCAGACATACAAATTTAGTTCAAAAAGAACTGTGGTGTTCTTTGTTACAAGTAGCGGAAACTGGCTGAAAACTAAACTCAGCTTACAAAACTAAGTCATTTTTAGACCAGCGTTGGAAAAGTCCTAATTAGCATCTCGGCAATTCACCAAACGTCTTGTGTCTTTCTCTCTATCTTACCTACAGCTTCATCCTAAGTCTAATTTACTCATAGTTTCACGATGTTTTCCAACAGTTCCTGAACCTGTATGTTTGTTTGTGCAGTAGGAAAAGAGAGTGCATCTTTGTCTCAGCACTGTATCAAAATTGCAATAAATTTTGAATGCCTATCTCTGAGCCAAATATGCCATCAAGGTAATTCGGTGCCTGGGTTTAGCCCAGGTCTCAAGACCCACTTTTAGAGCTGAGAATGGAGTGAGCATCCTCAAAACCTCAACCTTGCCAAGCAGATCTTGAGAATGTTAAGAAGGAGGATTAGAACAAAACAACAACAAACATCTACCATAAGGGATAAATGAAGACAGAAGCATAAAGGAGTACTTTATGACTCCTATCTGGTACAAGGCTGGCTCTGAGAGTGCTGGTAAATAGAAAGAGAACACTTTGAGTAGTGGAAAAGAGAAAGCAAGCACAAAGCCAAGAATTAGCATGGATAATGGGACCAATGAAGCAGTCCTGACTATGCACCAAAAATCATGTTGGAGAGTATAGGAATCAAGTTCAGTGTTGAGACCATATTTTGCAGGGCAGGCAAGTTTAGATTGAATGGGGTAAGCAATAGGGAATCATAGATTGACTGAGTAAAGGAGTGACTGAGTAAAAAGTATTTCCTTACACTATTTTGTTCTTTCTCAAACCAATTGCATGTGTCTTCATTTTTAAAATGTTTATTTTTTAGCAAACAATTATGTATGATTGGGTTTAGATACAAACAAAGATAAAAAGCACTGATGCTTAGAGTTCCCAGCCTAGTAACAGGTCAAGGTAACAGACTTCATGATGCAAACTGTGCCAAACAAATTTTATCCCACTAATTCACTTATTAAAATTTTTAAATGATAAAGTATGAGCTTATCTTTTGCTATAAAATAATTACCTTCCCAGAGTTTTTAGGATTTTGTATTCAGATTTAGGCCTTGCTTGGTCTTCTGTTTGGCCACAGTAATAGGTTGGGGGTGTGAGAAACGAATTGAGAAGTCTAAGCTGTGAAGGGTACCCAAGTTATTTTGAAAAAAAAAAAAAATCATAAACCCAAACTTGAAAGGAATGCCCTACAAAAGAAGATGCAGGGCCGAAAAAGAGCTCCTGCGTGTGCTCTTTGGAGGAGCCCTCCTGTCTCCCAGTGGGCCGGGCAGCCTGGCTGCTCTGTTCAGCGGGGACGGGTGTCAGGTTGCTGCAGGTGTCGCTGACGGCCGGTGAGTGATTGCACCATCAGCTTCCTACCGCGATCCATCATGCAGCCCCAGCCGGTGAAGAATCACAGCCTCAGCAAGGTGCTGAGCCCAGCAACATATCATTAAACAAGGTTACCACCGGCAGATTTGTTCCCATGATCAATCTGGTCAATAACCGTTCCACCTCACTGTACAATTTCCCCCCCACGCCCCCACCTTAAAACATAAACAAGTATTATGAAAGCACTTGCAGAACAATGTAAAGCTTTCAGAAGTCTTCATTTCTCCTGTGGCATTCCGCAAGCTTCTTTAAAAACCCTTATAAATCATGAAAAATAACCTTTACTACAGGATATATCCTCAGGCAAGTGCTCTACCCTAATTCCATATTTTATTACCTGATACTGACTGATTTTTTTTTCTCCAATTGATTACTGAATAGCATTGGGACAATTTCTTTTTTATTTCCCCTCTAGTCTGCATAGCTCACTAGTTTCTTCCCCTAGGAGGTCCCAAATGAGATAGAAGTAAAACACTTATTGCTTTTACTGCTCAACTTTAATTCTCCTGTTTTGCATTTAACTCTTTGCAAGCCTTGACAGACAAATTATTCAGTGGTATTGGATACTTGTCTAACAGAAAGTGTCTTTACTTGGTCACAGTGTAATTGAGACTGGTAAATGTTATAGCCATTAGATCTGAGAAAATTGAACAGGAATTTTACAAGACATACCTATTCAGTACTCTCTACTGGCTGGTTTGAAACAAAAGATCCTAGTATATATGGAAATTGGAAAAACAAACAAAAACGAAAAAGCCTATATATTTTCCAAATGTAATCCATTCAGGAACTTTACATTTTATCCCAGTTAGTATACTTTCAATATAAAATCTTCCTTTAAATGGTGAGCAAAATATTTATCTTGTTCAAATGAATATCTCCTCTTTCGTTCCAGAATTAGATTATTGATCTACTTGCTCCTTATGTCTGAGTCACTTATGGCTATAAGTTTATATTTGCATAATTAAATGTATCAATGTATAGATGATTAAAAATAGACACATTGGTGGTGTTGGCCCTCTTGAAAAACATTTGAGTTTGAAATTTAATCATCAATATGAACTCAAACTCCATAACCAATTCCAAAACATTTATTAATACTAAATAAAGTTTGTCCCCACTCCTACTTTTAGGAAAGTCCCCATTGAGACTTTCCCAAGGACAGAAAACAGAAACCTTCTAGAAAAAGGTTTCTAAAAAGCCCCTCTTAAGTAATTGCAGTGAGTAGAAAATCCACGTAGAAACTCAAATTGTCTAACCTATTAATTCTTACTCTTTTATTTAAATTCATTTCCTCTATTTCTTCTTTATCTTCTTAGGGGAGAAGAATTGCAGTTGGGATGCATCTCCATGTAGAACACCACGTATTCTTAAGTTAAGCATTCATGGATGGGAGATTGATTTCTTTAAATGCTTGTGGTACAAAGAATAGCACTAGCTTAAGTCTGAGGCTTCTTGCCAAGTAAAAATTTAAATATTTAGAGAAAGCAGAGCTCATCATTTAAACTTTTAAAAATATTATTGTTTCTCCTTTCAAATGTATCTTTTCATTTTCTTAATTGAATTTACTCTTTATATTATTTCTTTAAAAATGTTATTCTTTAGTCTATTTGTGAATATTCTTGGAGTAGTCCTTGCCAGTGAAGCTAGTTCTAAGAAGAATATTTAACCTATATTGATATTACCATTAGGAAATTGATTGCCCATTGGTGTAGATTTTAAAAGATACATTGTTCTTTCCGAAGATGTGTGGTGTTAGTCTATTCTATTCTGGCTAATGTGAGTTTCAGATTCTCCTCAGAAATATCATTTCATATATCAAGGCTGATGACATGATAAAAATGTTATAGATTGGTAGCTCTTAATTCATTTATAGAAGAAAAATAGGGAAGATTTGTAGTAGGCCCAGGTCATATCTTTAGTTCAACAAATATTTATTGTATGCTCATTGTGTATAAGGCACTCTGTTTTAAGTTTTCTCTTATAATAATTGCATGGTTGCAGATTACATTGCTATGTTCAGAAGATACTAAATCTGAGTCATGTAGTGGAGACTTAATTTGGTTAAAACCAAGATGACTTATAGTCTAGACACAATATTCATGGCAGCTTCGTAATGGGCTTAGGTGGCTCTTATAGTACAATAATGCAAAAGATTGAAGGAAGCTATTGCTTCCATAATATACTATAATTTGACTTAGGCTCTGCGTAGATGCAGTCATCAATAACTCAGTAAAAACAATTTCACATCTAAGCATTGGCTCTAGCAACAAAAATGCCTGGACTCTTGAAAGGAGGGTGATGGAAACACAAGGCGTTCTTCCTATCATACATTATCTGTCCTTTGCTATTGATTTAACTAATGACAAACTCAAATTTTAAAGATCATAAATGAAAAAATATGAAAATTATTAGTCATAGGTGGTTTTAAAGAGATTTTTTATAGCATTATTGGTATTCCTTATAAAATTGTTTTAAGTATTAGTAAATAACCAAATACTATTAAGTAATAGCATTTCATTTTAATTCAATAACATTTTTATTTTAATCACCCTGGGCAGGGGATATTTGTCCTTATTTGATGGTTATGTAAAACTTTCGTGTGTGTGTGTGTGTGTGTGTGTGTGTGTGTGTGTGTATTTTTATGTTTCTTGGGTCCATATTGTAATCCTCAGTTGTGTGCCTCTCACAAATTAGATATTTTTAAAAGCCCTCCAACTCCATCTAACAAGAATTTTATTCTCAGCGGAAATATTTTAGGAGAGTCAATCAAATGCTTTAAAGATTCTACCATGACATTTACTGTTCATTCTACATTTAATTCTTAATTCACAAATCCTTCCTAGGAATTCCACTTGCCTCAAATCAAGTGTGGTAGTCGGAATGCCTTGTGAATCTTGAAAGTACTTTATGATAGTCCTGAGAGTCATAATCATTTTAGTCTGCTTTCATATTTGTTTTTCTCTGGATCATTCTCTTTAGACACTGTATGGTCAGCACAACATATCAAGTAAGCTTTGAACCTTTATTTTCACAGAGGTTGACTCCCTTTCTCATATCTTGTACGTTACCAAATGGCATAATCCAATTGGCATGAGATTCAGTGCCTGTTATCCATTTTCGACCATTCTGTCTATTTTGAGTTCCAAATTCTTTTTAGTAATAAAATTTCACATATGTCCTTAGGAAAAACAAAAAAAGCTCCTTTCTTTTGAAAGAAAGAGAAATGTGTATAGCTAAACAAAGATGATGTTCTGGGGTGGGGAGCAGGAGTAGTATGGAAGACAGGATTTTTGTTTTTGTTTGTGCTTGATTTCCTTCAGGGCTGGTAATGAGCTTATCATGACATTGCAAGTGGAAACTGTACCCCTATAGAGAACAGGATTTTCTACATTTTTTGGCTGCTGATACTAAAGATGTGAACTTAGTTATTCCTGAAGGACTTTGTCTTGGATTTCCCATTTTGTCTTTCTAACTTGTGGCCACAGTGGCTTGGAATTGCCTTCCTAGTTTCTACTTACTGAAGCACAGCCACAAGTTGTCACCACAACAGAAGACTCAACTCCTCCAATAGTACCCACTGGAGGATTCCCAGTAGATATTATGCTAGGTTTAGAGCCCTTCAAATGCAACAGTCATACAAATGTGGAGTCTACAGGGTCAGATTTAGTGCCTCTTCTACTAATATCAGGCAGCTATATAGTGTTTTTGTTATCACTTTTGGATAAAGCTGTATGCACCATGGCAAAACAAGACTAATTGAGAGTTTCTGTGTGTCCAATCAGCCATGATACATTAAGATGGCTAAACATGAACAGCAGGAACCTGTAAGTTCAGGCTCTTGCAATTCATCTCACTAGAGTAGACAAGTTGCAGGAAATCACATCTACTAAAACACTAAATACACTTGATTTTGCCATGTTCTTAATGTTTTGCTTGCTTGCTTGCTTCAACAAACACAGTGGGGCCTTCTGCAGACTCTGCGATAACTGGGGATTTAAAAACACAACTCCAGAAGCTCAAAGTCTAAAGCAGTACCCAGAGAAGCATGAGATCATCCCAGGATTATGTGATAAGTGCAATGACATGGGTACGCATAGGGTGCTCTCAGAGTAGGAGTCAGGGAGCTATACACGCACCACCACAGCAGGAAAGTCTTTGTGGGCTGGGCTCAGTGGCTGACGCCTGTAATCCCAGCACTTTGGGAGGCTGAGGTGAGGAATTGCCTGAGCCCAGGAGTTCGAGACTAGTCTAACAACACGGCGAAACTTCAACTCTACACAATAAGTCAAAAAATTAGCTGGGTGTGGTGGCGCATACCGTGCCTATAGTCCCAGCTATTTGGAAGGCTTGGCGGGAAGATCTGCATGAGCCCAGCAAATCGAGACTGCGGTGGCCATGAGCGTGCCACTGCACTCCAACCTGGGTGACAGAGTGAGACTTTCACTCAAAAAAAAAAAAAAGAAAAAGAAAAAAAGTCTATGTGAAGGAGTTATTACTTTATAGTAGGATACTGCTGTCTGGAGAAGAAACTCGTGAAGAGGCACAGATGTGGAAAAAGCCAGGCAACCCCCTCCCAACCCCAGTTATGGCGGTTGGAACACCAATTGCCTATAGATTACAGATGAAAGACAACAGCAGGACCCACCTCCTGAAGGGATGTGGGGAGAAGTCTAGGTTTATTGCTAGAAGAGAGCAAAGTAACTCATCAGTGGCTTTGGCAAAGCATTTTCCCTTTTCTACAAAAGACTTCAACTCAGGGCACCAACAAATTTTTGTTTAAATGTATTCCTAATAATAATTATAAAAACAATTAACTCTCACTTTCAGTAAAAGGCATACATATCTCAGCTCAATAGAGGTTTATCACTGCTGTGCCCAATGGAAGAAAGGTGAATTCATTATGCCTGAAACTCATCAACAGAAAGAGAAGTAAAATTATCATAGAACTAAGCAATCATCTGAAGAAGCAAAAAGGTTAGTGAAATCATACTAATGGGGGAAATTGCATAACAGCTTTGCCTTTATTTCTTTTTTCTTCAAGAAGCATTGCTGTCAAAAGGATTTTAAAAGACAGGCAAAGAAATGGGAGGTGGGACGGAGACTCTAAATTTCTAAAGGGAAGGTGTTGTCAAGGACTGTGATCAGATGGATTGCTGGTGATGGAGAACTAATATGATTCTCTCAGTTTGTCAGTTTTGCCTCCACTAACCGTATGAAGGATGGGACTCCTCACTTCTCTTTCTACTCTGACAGCAGAAGCATTTCTGCTTAGGAGCCTTCAGTTAGTGACTGAACTGGATCCAGGTACGGCACTCAGTGGCTAGCATGAGAGACATGCATTAGGGGAAGATGCTCTCCAAACTAACAATAACGAAACCCTTTTATCAAACATTTATTACAGTAATTAATTGGTTAGGCTTTCTAAAGAGAGGATATTGGAGTCTTATATGAATGATCAAGAATTTCCATAGAGAGTACTATAGTGAAATAAATTAAAAATTAAAACTAGGCCAGGTGTAATCCCAGCACTTTGGGAGGCTGAGGTGAGGAGATTGCCTGAGCTCACGGGTTCAAGGACAGCCTGGGTAACTTGGCAAGACCTCATCTTTACAATAAATGAAAAAATTAGCCAGGCATGGTAACACGTGCCTATAGTTCCAGCTAATTGGAAGGTTGAGGTGGAGGATCGCTTGAGCCCAGTAAGTCGACGCTGGGGTGGCCATGAGCGTGCCACTGCACTCCAGCTGGGTGACAGAGTGAGACTCCAACTAAAAAAAATTTTTTTTAATTAAAAAAAATTTAAACTATTTGTTCTTAGACACAAAACCCAAAGTGGAAATATACAAACATGCAAACAGTTAAGTAGGGGATATTCAAGGGCTGACTTCTTATGTACATTTCAATTTCATGAATAATATTATGGAAGACAATTTCTGTGCCTTTATTCATGTATAAACATTTGGGGGATCAGAAAATAATCCACTCAGAATGTAAGCTTATTCTTATTCCTATTATCATATGCTACCTTTTATGGATTTTATATTGATGGAATCATGCAGTATATGGTTTTTGTACATTGCTTCTTTTGTTTAATTTTATGTTTGTCATGTTTGCTTGTGTTTTGTATGTAGCAATCTTTCCTTCATTTTCATTGGTGTACAATATTTCTTTGTATAAGTATATTGTAATTCATTCATACTATTGTTGATGGACATCTGGGTAATTGCCAGTTTGGGGCTTTTATGAATATTGCTGCTGTGAACATGTCTTCAGTGCACATATGTACTTATCTCTGAAGGGTGTGTAGTTAAAAGTAGAACTGTTGATCGGGTATATGTGTTCAACTTTAGTGAATATTGCCAAGCAGTTTTGCTAAGTGGTCGTACCAATTCATAATCTTGCCAGCAGTGTCTGAGAGCTTGTTGCTCCACATTACTGCTAAGTACTTGATACTCATTATTCTGGAGAGTATGAAGTAGAATCTCATTGTGAGTTTATTGCATTTCCCTGGTGAATGATATTGAACAGTTTTTCATACTTTTATTGGCTATTGAATAAACTCTTTGAAATGCCTTGTTTAAATCTTTTGTTATTGGATGTCTACATTTTTTCTTACTGATTTGTAGGACTTCATTTATATTCTGAATTTAAGTAATTTGTTGGATATATGTGTGACATATATCTCCTCTCATTCTGTGGCTTTTTCATTCACTAGCTTAATGGTGTCTTGATGAATAGAAGTTCTTAAAATCAATAAAGCCTAATTTATCAATTCTTTTTCTTTATGATTATTGCTTTTTGTATCCTGTTCAAGAAGTCACTGCCCAACTTCAAGTCCTACAGACACCTCTGTATGTTAAATTCTATAGAATTTGTTGCTTTAATTCTCACATTTAAGAAACTAATCTAGAATTGAATTTTGTGTTTTGTGTGAGATGACAGTCAAGATTTCTTTTTTTTTTCACATGCATATCCATCTAGGTTCTCTCCCCATTGCACTGGAATGTCACTAGTTCAGATATATGCAAGTCTGTTTTTGCACTCTATTCTGTTCCATTAGTCAGTTTATCTGTTCCGGCACTCATACCAGCCTGTTTTAATTACTGTAGATTTATAAGCCTTCTCCAGGTTTTAGTTCTCCAATTCTGTTTTTCTTCTTCAAGGTTGTCATGACTAATACTAGTCCTTTTTGCTTCCTTATTAATTTTAAAATATGTTTTCATATCCAAAAATATTTTTTTTACTGGAATTACAAGTTTTCTGTAGATTAATTGGAGGGAGAATTGACATATTTACAATATTGACTCTTTCAAGCCATGAGCATGGTACATTCCTCCATTTATTTTATCTTATTTAATTTCTATCAGTATTGTTTTGTAGTTTTCTGTAAGATATTGCACATATTTATTACATTTATTTCTAGGTGTTTAATTTTGTGAATTATTGTAAATAATGCATTCTTATAATTTCACTTTCTAGTTACTTGCTGCTAAACATATAATACAATTGATTTTTATTTGCTGACATTTTATCTAATACTCTTGCTAAATTCACTTAATAATTCTGATCATTTGGATGTTGATTTCTTTTTAATATTTTCTATGTATACAATCAGTTCATCTATAAATTATGGTAATTGTTTTTATCTTTTTACCAATTGTTTCTTTTTCTTGACATATTGCCCTCTCAATTACCTTCAATTTAATGTTGATGGTGGTAAGCATTCTTGCCATTTTCCTACTTTAAAGGGGAAAGCTTTCAATATTTTACCAATAAGTATGATATGAATTATAAGTTTTTTTTAGAGATCCTACATCAGATTAAATTTTTTCCTCCTATTTGTGTGTGTATTTTTTAATCATAAATGAGTGTTAACTTTTATCAAATAATTGTTCTGAATCATAATTTTTCATTTATTGTGTTAATGTGGCTAATTACTTTGATTTTCAAATATTAAACCCTCTTGCAATTCTTGAGTAAGCACAACTTTGTGATACTTTTTAAAAAATATAATCAAAAGGGTTTTTATATATAAGCCAAAGAGTTGAAACAATAGGGCTACAAACTGACAATGCAAGACTTGAACAAATATTGCATTTCATTGTAACCACTGACTGTTCCAATTTATTGACAGGCTATAACTTGATCAATGGTTATTTATGAAATGAAAAGACAGTGCTATGGTTTGAGTTTGTTTCCATCAAAACTCATGTTGAAATTTGATCTCCAGTATGATGGTGTTGGGAGGTGGGGCCACGTGGGAGGTGTTTGGGTCATGGGAGCAGATCCCTCATGAATGACTTGGTGCCATTCCAGTGTTCTTGCTCTTTTGAGACAGGATTAGTTCTGTTGGGAATGGGTTAGTTTTCACAAAGTGAGTTGTTATAGATTGAGATGTTTCCCCCTCCTATTCGATCCTCTCTTTGCACAGGTTTTCTTCCTCTTTGACCTTCTCCACTATGTTATGATGTAGCATGAAAGCCCGCACGAGAAGACAGGGTCATGTCCTTGAACTTCCCAGTATGAAGAACCATGATCTAAATACACCTCTTTTCTTTATAAATTACCCAGCCTCAGATATTTTATTATAGCAACACTAAAGAGACTAAAACAGACATATTCACCTTGCTTGCAAGTGCAAAACTACACAAAGACAGTCTTCTCTAGTGGAAGCCACCATTTTTGGATTTAGATGGCCCTGATTAAAATCTGGCCCCACAATTTACTTGTATGACTTTGAAAATGACTCTGAACTTTGATTACATATATATATCTCTTATTCTCAAATATATTGTATGGTTTAAATAAAATCATGTATTTAACATCCAATTTCTTCTACAGGACTTACATTTTTTTGGTCAGTATGGGCTTTTTATTCATTTTAGCTAACATTGTCAACTTTGCTCTTTTTTTTTTTTTTGAGTTGGAGTCTCACTCTGTCGCCCAGACTGGAGTGCAGTGGCCGCTCCCAGCCACTGCAGCCTCGACCTGCTGGGCTCCGGTGATCCTTCCGCCTCAGCCTTCCAAGTAGCTGGAACTACAGGCGCGCACTACCATGCCCGGCTAATTTTTTGATTTTATTGTAGAGATGAGGTCTCGCTTGCCCAGGCGGGTCTCGAACCCGCGGGCTCAGGCAATCCACTCACCTCAGCCTCCCAAAGGC
>CAUYQG010122194.1:0-30415 GCA_963574415.1 Tarsius wallacei | reverse complement strand
CAATATTTTCTGGCCAAAGCTACTAGAAGCTTTGCTGTTAAGATAATTAATCCTCAGCTTTTCCTGTTAGCAAATGTTGAACTGGAACTCTACAACCAAAATTCTCCTTCAGGCTATTTTAATATTTTAAAAACAAAAAGTTTGAGGCTAAATTATATTTGATGCTGTAGAAACAGTAAAACCCCATGAAAAATACCCCAAGGCTTGAATATCAAGAAAGTCACCATGTATCTTGAAGAATCTTGTTTCAACAAGTAGGCCCATGTTTAAAACTCTAGATATGAAAATTCAAAGGAGGTCTTTAAGTCTTCTGTGTGTACGTCATTATCTTTGTTGGGAGAGTTTTTCCTTTTCCACAAATACCTATTAGTGTTTGTTTTTGATAATCTGTTTCATTAGTAAAATTATTGTGTCACCATCACTATTAAATGAATTATTTGCAAATGTAAAGATGGCCAGAATCAATATACTATTAAACCAGGGAAAGTATTTAGCTATGGCATTTTCAGAGATGCTCTCCTTCTTTTCAAAATGGTCTCCTCCCTCCAACTTATATTCTGACAGCTTCTAGGGCTATCACTCTTTGTTCATAGCCCTCTGTTTGGTATCAAGTGTTGTAAGTGAATTAGTACCACACCATACACCATCTCATTGAAAGGAATATGGATGTAACCCAAGAATTCATGAAATGTAATTGGCACACTTATCACAGGCAAGTGGAAATTTTATGTAAATATAGTTGTTACTAATCTCTCTTTCTCTCTCTCTGTCACTGTCTCTGTATTACATCCAGATGAGGTCTTTAGGGAAAAAAAAGTACAATTAGATTTCACTGCAACCAATTATTTGGTCTCATTCTTCAGTTATTTGGCTTTTAGCCATTTTTATTATTGAAGTCTAAGCTAAAACAAAACTTGCCTCCTGAGTAATATCCTATTTAAATTGCTACCCAAATAACCTGCTGGAAAATATTGATCAGGCTTGTTAGTTGGATTATATATGAAAATTCTATCTCAATTAAGCTTAATATTTTAAGTTATGTGTGGTTCCTTGAGTTATGTAACCTAATATTCTAGTCATTTGATATTATTGGTAACCTTTATGAATTATTTTAATCACTAAGTGTAACAATAAATAAGCATAATGTAATTTTATTAAGAGAAATTTTAGAAATAATTTTTCTATTCACACAAGGAATATTTATTGGATGGCTACTGTACATCAGGCCCTCTGTTAGCTATTGAGAAACACATAGTTTAAGGAACATATAGTTTTAAGAAACACATAGTCCTGGCTTTCCTGAAGCTCACAGGCTAGAGTTCGTGACCATCCAGTTCAATTATTCACTTTATGGGTGAGAAATACAAGGCCCAGGGAAGTTAAATTATTTTCTCAGGATTATGCAATTAGAATCCAAGCCAGTACCAAAAACCAGCTCTCCTGACCATCATCTGTCCAGTGTAGTTTCCACTTTGAGAACATTCTGACTTCCTCTGTCCAACCTGGGTGCTTTAAAGCACAGGAAAAGAAAAACCTATATGCTCGTCTATTTTCCCCATTTCTGGACATTCCAAATAGGTTTCTTGGCAGCCTTCTATTCTGCTAAATCTAAATCCCGTTCTTTTTGCTATTAGGTAGCAAGTAATAGATAGGCTCTTTACACAGAGCTGATAATCACTTCTTGATTGACTCCAGACCAAAATTAAACTTGCTCTTGCTAAGCAAGCTCATCGGCTTTATGGACAGAGGCTTTTCAATTATCCAAGACCATCATACCTGCTTCTAAAATTATCCTGTTTTCTCTATTATTATGAACTGCTTCAACATACTGCAGTAGCTCTTAGCACTCAGAAAAAAATTGAAATTTTTTAACTTCTTAAATATAAGAATGTTCTTTGAGAGGCTGTAGCTTATTTGATAAAAGTTTTGATCCAGATTTAAACAGTCTAAAATCAATTTCTTTGGAGCCACTTGTCATTTCTTATCTTCGTTTTAACATTGTGGGTGAACTCATGTCAGACTTTACTTTTACCCAGAGTAACAACAACAACAACAAGAAATCAGTTATCAGTTCTTGGCCTTGCTTCTACTGCTGTATAAAAATATAAACTGGCATCTTTCCACACATTTAAGCAAGACTGTCTTTAAGAGAGGTTGGTCAGAGTTTTAAGAATAAAGTAAGCAAATACCATTGCTATATTTGAAGAATGTATGAAATATTCTGGGTGAAACTACTTTGAAAGAAGAAACTCGGAGGAGAATAGAGAGCCAAATTTATATTTATACTGAGATTTCATGCAGTGTCATGGGCATGATGAATTTTGGCAGGAAGGGTCTGTGAGATGCTGTGAGGGTCTTCATGATCAGAGCAATAGTGAGAAAAAGGAGGCCAGAAGGCTAGGTTCCAAACCAGTTAATATTTAGTTCCTCATATTTACACCCATTTGGAGTTACCTGTAGATGGCAATAATAGTGAAGGAATTTTGTGCAAGAGCAGCAAGTACCCACTAGATCAAAAGCAGGGCCAAGCTAACAAATAATAGGGTTTATTGGCTGATGTTACTGCTCTGCATGCCGTGGAAATGCGGAAGTCTATTGATGATGTCTCCATAGTCTATTTCTGTCTGTTACAACACAGACTTTAAGAGAACTCTACTACATCAGTCAATAAACCCTAATGATGATATTTTGGAGACCAAGAACACATAACCTTAAACTCTCAGGACAAATTATACACCCTTGATGTGTTTCTCATTTTGAAACCCTGGAGTAGTGACCTTAAAAGTGGTATGACGGCTGGGCGGTGGCTCAAGCCTATGATCCCAGCACTTTGGGAGACTGAGGCAAGAGGATTACCTAAGCCCATGGGTTCAAGAACAGCCTGTGCAAATTCACGAGACCTCATCTCTACAGTAAATCAACAAATTAGCTGGGTGTGGTAATGCGCACCTGTAGTTCCGGCTACTTGGAAGGCTGAGGCGGAAGGATAGACCGAGCCCAGCTGGTCGATGCTGGGGTGGCCATGAGTGTGCCACTGCACTCCAGCTTGGGCAACGGATTGAGACTCTAACTAAAAAAAAAAAAAAAAGTGGTGTGACAAGTCACATTACCAAGACTCGAGTCTTGTCTCTTCCTAAGTTGGAGATCTGATTCCTCCTTACCTCCCATGTTTCCCCTTTCTTCTTCACATTCTGCTCTCCAGGTTTACTGAGTTACTCTCAGTCCCTGAAAATTCCATGTCACATTTTTCTTCAGGTTTTTTGTTCATATGCTGTTCCCACTGCTTGATACTTTCTCTTCATACTTCCCATTATCCACTTCTAGTCGTCATCTCTCTTCACCTGAAAACCTACATACACTTCATTTCAGTATATATATCTACTTACTCTGGAAAAAACATTCTTTAGCGCTCCAGTGTATGCGAGATGCCACTTAGCATGCTCCCACAGCCCTCAGTGTTATCGCTGTATGAGCAATTATTGAAACTCCTTGTCAATTTTTTTTTTTTTTGAGTTGGAGTCCATTGCCCAGGCTGGAGTGCAGTGCACACTCACAACCACTCCAGCATTGACTTACTGGGAACTGGCAATCCTTCCATCTCGGTCTTACAAGTAACTGGAACTACAGGAATGCTCTACCATGCCTGGCTAATTTTTCTTTCTTTTTGTTTTTTTATTGTCATGATGAGGTCTCACCATGTTGCCCAGGCTGGTCTCAAACCCGTGGGCTCAGGCAATCCTCTCTCCTCAGCCTCCCAAAGTTCTGGGATTACAGGCTTAAGCCACATCACCCACCGTTGCTTGTCAAATTATCTTTCTCTAGGACCGCTAGGGACCCAAGTTTCATGAAGGCACCATGACTTCTTTGCCACTGAAGTTCTAGAATTAACACTTTGTATGTGGATGCCCAGTAATTATTGGGTGAGAGACACCAGAAGTTAGGCAAGCTCTTTAGAATAAATGTAAGAGTGGCTCCATTCTTTTATCCCTTTACTGTTGAATAATATTTATTGGGACCTTCTACACACAAAGAACCATTCTAGGCACTGGGTAAACAATGATAAATAGAAGAGAAAGTCAGACAGATAGTAAAGCAGACTGCCTTCATGGATATGCAGTTTTGTTTTCTAAATATATTATCAGAGAAAATCCACATTGAATGAATTATTCTGTGATTAAAGGCAATATCAAAAAACAGAGCTCAAGTATAAGTAAAGGCAGAAGTATCTGATTATGAATCTTTTATAATTAAAACCTTTAGTACCACCAAAAGAAGACTAACAAAATTATTAATACTTTTCATTTTAATTGAAAGGTTATATTGTAACTTTTAATCTAAATTTTTTTGAAAAACATAATATTCCTAGAAAGTAAAAAATGGAAAACAGAGACTAAATTGAATGTAAATATGTGCTTGCTTTGAAATATACAAGATTCTTTTTTTTGTTCCTACTTAATAAACTCAGCTATGAGGTATTTTGAATAGGAAGACGTAGTGGTGTTTGCCTCACCCTTAAGAGAGTCTTCTAGAAAAAGATAGTACTGAACACTTATCAAAAAGAGGAGCTAAGAAGAATCTAATGTCATTATTTAATTTTCACTAAGATAAACTGATTTGCTTTACTTGTTACATATAGGAGCTCTTGTTTAAATTTAAGATGCTCTAGGGCAAATGACTAGATACATCTATATTTAAAGCATAACTGTTAAAGAAGTAGCCACACCTATTTAGCTAGATTCCCTAAAATTTTGTTTTTTTGGGTATCATACATATATATCTAATTTATTTTTGTTGCTTTAAAAATGTTTTCCTTCAGTAACCTACCACCAGTTTCTGTTCTTGAAGTGAAGAAGCTGGCCACTGGGAGGATCAAAGACTTTTCTGAACCAGCACCAGGGACTTTAATCTGAAATGTTTACAGCAGAGGTGTCAGACTCTGAAAACCTTCCAGATTGTTCCTTGTCAATGACAAGTCCCTGCAGAGAAGGCTAAGAGATTAATAGCAGATGAATCACATTTTAAATATCTCCTAAAAAACTGTATTTAAGCTTGTATCTGGTTCTATAACATATTTAAAGGTGTTTCATTTCTCTGAGGTCTTAATAAAAGTCCTAAGGACAAGTTGTGTGTGTGTGTGTGTGTTTTAATAAGTCCAACAGCTTCCCTCTCCTATATCCTCCCATGGTGGTAGAAGTATTGAGAAAGAAATAAGACTATGTGACATTTTCAAAACAGGTAGAAGATTCAAAAGAAGGATTTTCTTGAGTTTCTTTTTAAAAATATATTCACAACTACGTATGGTTTAGTTGCTAATAAAAAATTCTAAGATACTACATGAGTACCCATCATGAAAACAGTGCTTTATGCTGTACCAGTGGCTTTTGCCTGGTAATATCGAAGGGATTTGGAGATGATTATTTTAGTGCCTTCTTCATATATACATATATGTATGTGTGACATCTAGAATGTAACTTTTTTTACTTCCAATCTTGTATTTTGCAGTATAATTTACTAAATTAAACTCTACCTTTTTCTGACAAAGGATACTTTGCATCTAAGTTTGTTAAGCTCAAAAACACTTTAAATGATAATAATTGGTTTATAATGACTTCTGACAACACTTGTCAATAACTATCAACGTAACGTATTTGAGAGAATCTTGCCATCCCTATCGACTCTCCTGTCCCTCTGTTCCTATCTTCTTCATTTCTCTGTTTGTTTCGAGGTCACATTCAAGGTATATTTGTTCTAATGTGAAACCGTTTCCACTGTCAGGGCTGTGCTCACCCAGTAAAATATCTCTTTTTTTAGCCGGGCTCTGTGGCTCAGCCTGTAATCCCGCGCCTTTGGGAGGCTCAGGTGAGTGGATTGCCTGAGCCCGCGGGTTCGAGACCCGCCTGGGCAGGCGAGACCTCATCTCTACAATAAATCAAAAAATCAGCCGGGCGTGGTAGCGCGCGCCTGTAATTCTGGCTACTCGGAAGGCTGAGGCGGAAGGATCAACGGAGCCCAGCAAGTCGAGGCTGTGGTGGCTGGGAGCGGCCATTGCACTCCAGTCTGGGTGACAGAGTGAGACTCCAACTCAAAAAAAAAAAAAAATCTCTTTTTGTCCTCAAACCTTTTCCTCATGAAGGTAGCCTAGTGTTTCTCATTTAATCACCCTACTGCTTAGAGAGGGGAATTGAGTATTCACTTGCCAAGTAAATTGCTTCCTTTGAGATACAAAACATCATAACAACAAATAAAACCTTATTTACTCTCAAATGCAGTCTTTTTTAACTCTTCTTACCTTTGTGTTCACCCAGTCCTAAGCCAAATACCTGATAGAGTTGGAAAGTAAATGAATCTGTAGATTCAGACCCAGCTGGAGTAAAATACCAGTACACTGTCTAGGCATAAAATCGAGCTAAGTCGCAACTCAGCACTCTATCTAGGACCTGAGCTGGAAAACTGAACTGAAAGGCCCTCAACAACCTTCTTGAGTCGTTTATTTGTGCACTCATAGAGAGGCCCAGATGAAGGGTGAGTAGAAGCTGAAATCCTGCCCAAGTTCTGGTTGCCAAGCCCTTCCTCTGTCCGTACGAAGCAGCACCACTTTCCTTTACACTGATTCTCTGTGCTCCCAAATTGTCAGGATTATAAACTGCTTTTCTGGTGTGTCTGGCAGGATGGTAGGGGTACAATGATGTGGCAGATGAGGGACTTTTCCTAATGGAAGTCTACAGGAGGCACCTTATCTAACTTGCACAAAAACGCAGTTTACCTACTATGTAACATCCTGATTTAGAATCATGATCTCAAAGGTCTTTTGTCATTGTTATTATCGTCTTTATAAAAGGTTTATATGATATATGGGGCCTATATGATAAGTTAAATGGATGTGTTTAATTCTACCTGCTTCTAAATCCTCATCGAAATCCTCAAACATTTCAAAATAGGAAGAATGTATAATCTTTGGGAAGAAGTGATAGTTTGATTCACTTGCCAGAGGACTGCAATAATTTTGGCAAGATGGTTCCTCTTCCTCATTCCTTCCACTGCCCCCTTCAAACCCAAGCTTGAACCTGTTGCTGGCCAGCCTAGCATTGCTTCCACCAGTGATGCTAACATGCAAAAGCAGATTATGCATGTGATGGCTTTCTTTGAACAAGAAGCCAATGAGAAAGCCAAAGTAATAGATGCAAAGGCAGAAGAAAAGTTCAACATTGAGAAAGGTTGGCTTGTGTAATCCCAAAGTCTAGAGATTATGGAATACTATGAGAAGGAAAAAAAAGCAGATTGAGCAGAAGAAGAAAATTCAGATGTCTGATTTGATGAATCAAGCAAGGCTCAAAGTCCTGGGAACAAGAGATGACCTTATCGCAGACTTACTAAGTGAAGCAAAACAGAGACTCAGCAAGGTGGTGAAAGATACAAGCAGGTACCAAGTGCTGCTGTATGGAATGGTCCTTCAGGATTTGAATCAAATCAGGTATTTGGTTGGAGCTTTGGATGATCATTCATTGCAGAAATCAAGATTTGCCTCTGTTAATGCTGCAGTGCAGAAGGTGATTCTGATGTACAAAATTGCCACCAAGAATGATGTTGATGTCTAAATTGACCATGAGTCCTACCTGGCTGAGGCCATAGCTGGTGGAGTGAAGATCTATAATGGACATCATAAAGTCAAGATTTCCAACACCCTGGAAAGCGGACTGGACCTTATACCTCAGCAGGTGATACTGGAAGTTCGGGGAGTCTTGTTTGATGCAAATGTCAACAGGCAGTTTTTGGACTAAGCCTTTGGGAGGTGGCATTCATCCCCTGCTCTACTGCTATGACACGAAAGCTTCTGCCGTTTGAAGAGACAGGTTCCCCTCTGCTCCTGCAATATTGCTCCGTATTTCTCAATGGATGCCCTGTTGTGGCTAATGTCCTTGGCCTGATCATTAGCAATGGGAGAGAGTTTTACTTTATATGATCAGAAACTCACCCATAAGTCTTCTCAAAGTAACACGGCTTTCAGTGGGTTCTGTAGCATTGAATGAGGGAAAGAACTTCAACATCTCTTGCTCTTTCTCTGGCTCCTGTGATCTACTCTAGAGGTGATGTGTATGGTATTCTCCACCCTGAAGTCTCTACTCCTTAGATTTAGAACACGTACATGCATTGCTTCCAGCAGTAGTAGATTCACTGCTATATATTTGCACCAAGAAGTTTTCCTCATCTGTAAATATGATTTAAGATCTAAGCCGTGAATATGCTTAATCTATTAAAAAAAAAGATGTATGTGAAACAAAAATTCAGCAAGATGTAGGTGTAGATGAAATCAGATGAAGGGAGAGACTGGCCAACTAATAATTTGCTTATATCAGAAAAATGCTCTCTTGTCTGAATGAATAATAGGGAGCCCCTGCTGTGCCCTCAACACTAGGGTTCTTGAGTGGTGGGCTGCCAGGCAAACTGGAGGTGCTGGTTAGAGAAGTGAAGCCATGCCTCAGCTTCATTCTGCTACCCAGTTGTTCCCAGTGCACCTCAGGCTTTGTAAGCCAGTGAGCACTGTGATCATTTCTAGCACTCCACCTGCTTTCATTGCCCCTTTCTACTAATCCTGAGAATCCCAGAGATGATTACAAGTATAACAGAATGTTTTTTAGGATGCACTAATTTCTCTTTCTTGGGTCACTCTTTCTCCTTGAAGAAAAAGTGTTGAGGTGGGCAGGGGTGATTATTTTCTGGTTATCAGAGATACTGCTTGTACTTCTAAAGATGCCCTGTGCTAGAGCTCAGAAGTGTGGCCAACCTTTGCTCCGCTGGCTGTTTTTTTTTTTTTTCTTTTGAGTTGGAGTCTCACTCTGTCACCCAGGCTGCAGTGCAGTGGCACACTCACGGTCACCCCAGTGTCGACCTGCTGGGCTCCGGCGATCCTTCCGCCTCAGCCTTCCAAGTAGCTGGAAATACAGGTGTGTGCTACCACACCTGGCTAATTTTTTTCTTTATTGTAGAGATGAGGTCTCACCAAGTTGCCAGGGCTGGTCTCAAACCTGCAGGCTCAGGCAATCCACTTACCTTTGCCTCCCAAAATGCTGGGATTACAGGCTGAGCCACTCTGCTGGTTGTTGATTACTAGGAATGGGGTGAAAATCCAGAGAACATGCTCATATCCCATTATTCATAGTGAAGATATGTCAATCATCATTACCAAAATTGGTGACCAAAGTTATAGAATTTTTAGCAAATAATATGAAATTAGTGATATAACCAGAATAACTGAAATCAGATAGGGAGCTTGCCGAGCTTTCATGGTAAACATGCCCATGCAAACACACAGAAGACAAAACGAAGAGCTTCATTTACTAAAGAAAAGACAAGAAAGAATTGGAAACAGAACATTTAAAAGAAAAAACATAAAGTATCTAAGTATTTTCAAATATAATATATATATCTCTATTTATTAAAATAAACAGATTAGGTAATAATAAAACTCAACTTTAAGCTATGTATAATAAATCTAGCTAGAACAAGATGTTTCAGACATGTGGAAAGTAAAAAACTGAAGTGAGAACAAAGACATATGAGGAAAATGTCAACAATAAAAATATGAATTATATTATTAATACTAGAAAATATTGATCACCAAGATAAAACTTTTCAAAGAGAGAAAACGGGAAAGAAATTTTAAAAAATATCAGTGTCCACACTCAGGCTTAAGAATTTTTGAACTAAGAAGCATAGTATTAAAATAAAGGTGAAACTGCAGGAAATACAAGGAAATGTGACAAAGTTGAAAGCCCAGGAACACATATATCAGTTAAAAAATGTAGCATGATAAAGGTTACATTTCAAATCAGCAGAAAAATAATTGTTATTAAACTTAAATGACTTTGGGATAGCTGTCTAATCATTTGAAAATTTAAAAGTTAACTCTCTTTGTTGTACGTGTGTATAAAATTAAATACAAATGGATTGAAACTTCAAAAATGTAAATATTTATAACAAAAATAATAAGAATAGCCAAGTGTTCTAAGTGTATGTGTTGGGTTCTAAGTATATATGCATTGTTACAAAGACTTCATTAAATTGCCCAAAGTAACCCTTGGCAGACTAATGTTTGAACCTAGGCAAACTGGCTCTAGGCCAATGCCTTTAAAGTATGCTATTATGGATATCTATCTACCTCATCTATCTATCTATCTATCTATCTATCTATCTATCTATCTATCTATCTACAGATAAAGAAACTACATATGGCTTGGGGAGGGAAAGAGTAGTGCATTTTAAGAAAGATGGGCTCTAAAAAGGA
Organism: Tarsius wallacei; assembly: GCA_963574415.1. Classification (NCBI taxonomy): domain Eukaryota; kingdom Metazoa; phylum Chordata; class Mammalia; order Primates; family Tarsiidae; genus Tarsius; species Tarsius wallacei. The sequence continues at coordinate 20,133 of CAUYQG010122194.1, read as the reverse complement.
AAACTTGATGAAAACTATGTGAAAATTACAATCCTTTCCATGTGAAAAAATACAACTATAATGAGATTGTAAGTCAACTGATAAAACTGAGAAAATAGTCACAATACATACGCTATAAAATTATTGCTACCTCTACTTTATTAGAGGTCTTACAACAGTAAGAAACAGACTTGAAAAAAAATAGAACAAAGAACACACAGGAAAATATGCAAATAGTTAAAAATTTTGATAGTCATAAAAGTAAGTGCCACTCAATCAGTAAAAATGACCTCTTTGTAATCTATTTATTTCGATGTCTTCATAAGCATACAACTACTATTAAGAGAAAAACAGCAGGCTATAGAAGCACTATGACAATAGGATGATATTAGTGCTAAATATTTTTCATGATATATGTATATATAGGGTATAGTTGTTTGTAACCTTGTTTTTCCTTGTGTTTGTACAGAAGATTTTGCTTGCTTGTATGGTCCTTTGCAGTGCTGACTGAAAATAATAAGTAGTGAGGATATGGCAACAGTAAGGGAGAGAAACTGAGTGGGAAGAGCAGGTACTAGCTACTGTTGACTTCCTACTTAAAAATATGCCTCCACTTCTTTCCAAACAAACCAACCTTTTGTCTGTTATTCTGTAGGTTCTTCTCCCATCTCATGGGGTGAGTCTTGATTAGATCAGCTAATAATAGTTATTCTGTTCCTCTTGCCTGTGACTGATTCATGCATGAGCCTGTGACAAAATTATAACCAATGAAACATTAGAATATCAATGGGTGTTTCTGGAAAAATGTTCTTCAGTCTTAAAAAGGCACACCAGTAAGAGATTTCTCTTCCTACCTTTGAATGTTTTGGGGTAAGGATGTGATATTTGGAATTGTTAAGCCATCTCACTACCATAAAAGGAAAACAAAAAGAATTGCCGAACAACCAAACTGAAGGCCTCACATTGTTGAGCTTCCAAATAACTACCCAGACGGGCACAGCTTGCTTCTACCCTTCCTATATAGGAAGGTGTAAATTCCTCATTATTCATGTGACTTTTGTTTGAATATGTATTGATTTACTTGCAGCTGAAAGCATCCTAACTGATACAGGTAAGGAGGTACTTGTGGAAAGTATTAACTTGCAAGTTAAAAGGAAGGAGAATAGAGAAGAAAAAAATAGAACCAATGTAGATTTGAAATTTTTATAGAGCATTTAGAGGCAAACGATCAGAGAGATTTTTGAGCAGATTGTGTATTTGGCAGTATATCAACAAGCCATCCGGATTTTACAGAAAGCTTTGCTGTATGTTAATTCAATATAATTAACCCTTGCTGCCTATTTTAGAGAGTTCCATTAATATGTGCATTATTTTTTAGTTATTAAGTTTGAATTTGTCTTTCTGTTGGATGCAAAGAGTGGCACCAAGATAATGCAATGGTTTTATATGAAATAAGAAGAGAAAGGTTCTACCTTAAATAATAAGTTAGAAATATTTTATAAAAAGACAGATTCCATAATAATTTTTTTAAGGAACAGAATATATACTATTAACTTCTGAGAATTATAAAATGCCAATACCTTAGAAAGTAAAATAAAAAAATTCTGATTTAAGTGTTTAGCTGAGCATTTCCCAAACTGATAAATGACTATTACTGAAAGGAGTTCTGGAATCTATAATTTGAGTGACTTTTAGGTAGACGTGAGGGATAAATGAAGGAATGCTTCTTCCTTGACAGTGAGCCCTGAAAATCCACCGTCTAATACATGACCAATGCAAAATCAATGGTAGCATTAAGGTCACATCTCATCTTTAAAGACATTGTGAGTAAAGAGGAATATATACAATACTTACCTATAGGATTGTTGTGAGAATTAAACTGTTGTGATGATTAAATACAATATTTCATTTAGAAAGTTCTTGCCACATTATAAGTATACATTGTAATTATTATTAATATTATTATTGTTATAATTATCATCATTTCATGAAGAGAATAGTAGAAAAAGCAATGACTGTGGTTTTCCTCCAGAGCACTGGAAATTGTGGTTTAGCATCTCTAGCAGAAGGGAATTGACTCCTTGAGTCAGAGGAAGTAGGCCGGCTTCCTACCTTTAGCTGAAGCATGAACACAGAACTCTAGTGGTGACTGGGGTGCCAGAGACTATTTGGAACTTTATTTCTCCTTTATTTCATTCTCATACTAACAATATTACTGTCTTCTCAAAACATTTTTGCAATTTCTATTGTGGGAATCCTATCAATTCCTTGAGGAGCATTCATTTTAGATGGAAACACAAAGTGAAACTTACAATGTGACCTTAGTTTTGGAAAGCAGCTTAACATCCAACTAGCAGTTAGTCTAGTAAAAAGATAGACAATCCTATTGGATCACATTACTTTTTATTAAAAGTACAATATGACTACAAAGGAAGCCAAACACAGGTGAGTATTTGTGCTGATAGCTGTAGTGTTTTTGAAAGAGGTAACATTATTGAAATTCACTTAAAGTGTTCTAAGGTGACAACTTTGAAGAACAGCATTTCATAAATATATAGGTTCCACATGTTTTATAAATACATTTTGTTAAGTTCTCTCTCTCTCTCACTCACACACACAGTGGGTTTTACACTGATATAAGACATAAATATATATAATTTACATTTCACAGAGATCAAAATGTCTTATTTACAAAGATCTCAAATGATGTTTACAGGAAATAAGTCATATTTCTTTGTAACTAAGTAGCAAGAATAAGGTCATATTTTGAGCTATTTCTGAGATCTGCTAAAGTAGTTTCTTGAACCATGAAACATTAAAATAGAATTTCTTTAGAAATTGAGTAAGCCTGCCTTTTCAAGGTTGAGATGAGGCAAAGATGATTTGTGTATTCAACTTACGGTCTAGTCAGAAGGCAAGCACCCTGATTATTGGTGCCACAGACACACAATAGTTATGGGAATAGACATTCTATAAACTTTTTTAGAAAAGGCATCCAAATATCTCAGGAAATTCCAAACACAATGTCCTTTATTACCCAGCTTTTTTCATATTTACAATATAGTATATATGCCCAAAATTGTACACAAAATTTTAAAAGAAGTTTTTATTAACAAAAGTTATCTTTTAATAGGTAATGCACTGATGTCTTAGTCTTCACAAGCTTCCATAACTGGTAAGCTGTGTTCTGCTTTTGTCTTTATTTTCAATATTGAAGTGACATTAAACAACAGATAGCAATAACAATGTGTATCATTAACCTTACAGGTAAAAGTAATACATATGTATTCTGGACACTAGATGACATCTCGTTGAATAAATTAATGATTGTGGCCACCCCTGTTGAAAATAAAAGAGTTCATAAAAGTTTTGTAGGTCTATGATAATAAATTTTCCAATTTTTATGCTTTATATGTGCATTGAAATGATATGCATATTGTGATAATTATTTATTAATTCTGATGCTCAGCTATTTATATTTATGTTCCCCCATTGAAATAGAGTTCCATGGCAGAGGTTATTTATTCCTGCAGTAGAAATGCTACAATATGAGTGAGTGGTTTGTAATTTATATAATTCTCTTCTTCACTGTAACATATTAGGGCCCAATTCCAAGATCTACTTCTGACTCCTTTGACATTAGGAAAATCACGTTAAACTCTCCTCAACCTTGCTTTCCCTCATCTGTAGAATGAGAATACTTAGCTCTACTTATCTCAATGGGAAATGTGTTTTATTAAAGGCTGATTAGCTTCTTGAAGTATAAAATTGGAGTTTTGGTGGTGTTTGCTTTACTATGGCACTTGGCATCAAATCTTCTTTTGAAATCTATAGAAATGCCTTTCTCTATAAATGTGCTTTGCAAGGACAAATGAAGAGTAGTTCACTGTGCTACAAAAGAATAAACTGCCTGTATTCTAACAATAGCTGATCCTAAGCAGGTTTCTTCTAAGTGATGGCAAATATTTTTTAGACCTTTAAAATAAAATAAAAATGGCACAATTATACATAAGGAATGGAGCTGAGTATAATTATGATGAAAATATATAACCTACATGATAAATAATTCTATGCTTCAGTTTGCTTAAAATTTTTTACTTGGAGAATTTATATAAATGTGAAACATTTGAATTTCTAGAGAGAGGTAGATGTAAGGGATAGTTTAAAAATCAGGGATAACATTTAAGACTCTACATCATTAGAAATGTTGAGTTTCCTACTTATTTTGTATACCTTCACTGATCTAATTCTTATTTAACACTCCAGGAAGCAGATGTTTGTTTTTCAGTGAGGAATTAAAGATCATTCTTTAGGGCTAGTACTCCACAAAGCCAATAAAGAGATTGACTTAAATACAAAATTTTCTGTCCATTTTCTGTAGATGTTGTTTAGAAAAGCGCTTTTCCATCACAGGTCCCAAACTTTCTGTTCTAACCTTGAACATGCTTATGTCTTCTCAAATAATAAAGATGGTGTAGAGAGGTTGGGTGAGGGAGTTGGTTAGAAAAGTGGTAAAAGAAAATGAAAAATTAAACTTATTCTGAACTTCATATTGATTATTTGAACACATTATCCCTAAGGTTTCTAAAATTAATGGAAAAATGGAAACCCTTATTGTGGTTCCTTAGATCCTATGTGAAGACTTTTATTATGATCCATGGAGTAATTCATTTGTGAAATGTAATCTCATAAATGTGCCTATTTCTGTGCAGTGTTTGTCTTCAATTATATCACTGGGCACATAATCACTCCCTCCCTTGTAAGAGAACTTTACCACACCACCCACTGTCCTGTGATTTGTAGGGCCCCTGTCTGGTGGAGGATACTTTGCCATTTGGCTAACGGAATGTGAACAACTGTGACATATGGCACATCCAAGTGGAAGCTTTGAGAGGGATCACATGTTTCATCTCAGCCTCTTGATTTGTGCCGTAAAAGCAGTGTGTGTCCCAGACAGCACCTTCACAATGAGCCCAGGATGAGAAGACACGCAGTAGAACCAAACACAGTCCAACATTGCCACAGCAGCCACAGCCAGACCACAGCTTACATGTAGTGTGAGAGAAATTTCTGAGGCAAACCAGTGAGCTGTGGGGGTTGTTACAGCAGTTAAAGTGTACATTTTAGAAAACAGCTGCTGAACCTCATGGCCTATTGTAATAAAAGTACCTAATATATGTGACAAAGATTTTGTTGGGCACCAAGAACAAGGGAAACTGCTTGTGGAAACTGGAAAATTGTTACTGGTGGCAAAGTATTCTGTAACATTTTTGTTTGAGATCATTTGGAAGGTAGTTGATGTACTGTAAATGGTGGTGGCTTTGTGCAAAAAGGTTTCAGAACTATACAGTACTGGCATGAGGTAGTAGTTGTTGTTGTATTTGAGAAGGTTCTATGAGAAAGCTGAGATCAGGAAAGAAGTGATGTATTTGAGAGCAGGGATGGAAAGATATAGAGATCCTAGCAATTCTGGAACTGACACAACTGGAACTAACACAACTGGAAAATGGAACCATTTATCAATTCTAAATGGTAAAACATAAATTAGAAAGTCTTTTGCACTATAGTCTAAAGGTAAATACTAAACATGGCCATGTCATGGTCAGGTTGAGATTTCTGGGTGAAATAAGATGGTCCTTCATCGTATTTCATAAAATGGTTCAGAAAGAAAACTTCACAAAAACTTGATAGGCTGCATTACCTAAAATTTAGTCAGGAGAAAGAGCTATATTTAAAAGGAATAGTGGAGGTAGTGATTGCATATGGAGCTGACTATAATAAAATAATTTAAAAAATTTTTTGAGAAATTTGTGTTGGCAAAAGTAATTAGGGTCTGGAACAAAAATACTGTGACTTTTCAAGATATCAGTACACCCTCATACTCCCAAGTTTATTGACAGAGAGAAGAAAGAATTTGAAGCCCAGAAAACACAACCATAGAAATTCCAAAATCTGAGAAAATGTTGTGAGACCTGCTTAGCCTACAATAGAAAATGATATTTTATTGAGTACCTTTTCTGCTCCCCAGTTCATTGTTCTCCATAAATTTTGGCTCCATGCTCCAGGAAGTTCTTTCCTTTCTATTACCCTCCTTGGCTATATCTGAAAAGAACATTGGAGAATCTTTAAATATGATTGCTGGATTCATCTCTGTCTTTTTTTCTGTCCTCTGCAATAAAAACCAAAATGTCCCAGACAGGGAATTATTCTTCAGTCTGGTTCCAGAATTAGAAGATTTTGGGAGGTGATTAGAACCATGGCAGTCATTGCTGATCCATATCTTGCCTGTAAAATGAGTGATGAATAAATGATTGTTGACTTCAGCTGCCCAGTGAAATTCTAGAGTTGTTTGTTGTCTGAAACAAATTAAGGCATCTTTTGTCTTTTATTTATTCACTAGTTTATTTTACTCCTTCCACTTTACAAATGTGAAACTTGCTCCAAAGTGACTACACAATCTTGGTTCTTTCAAGGATATAAGATGCATGTCCCAAACCATAAGAAATACTACCTCATATGCTCCAACTTAATCACCAACTTCCTAACTCCCACATATGAAATCGGCTTGCATTTGCAGATAAGCACATTTTTTCAACTAATTCAATGAGGAAGTATAAACTTACTGGTGGGACTCATAGAAGGTGAAAAGTCGAAAGAGGAAGAACTCAACATAAAGGGGAAGAACCCAACTAAATATTAAATAGCAGCACAAAAGTCTTCACACAGTCTTGCATATGTAGATAGCCAAAAAAATAGTAATTCAAAAGTGGAGATAAATTAAAAAATGTATTCTTCTCAACATGGGCTTTTAAAAATGCAAGATTTTTGGATGCTATGTTGCTTTTCATAGTGGAGCTTTCTGTAATATAAGGATTCACTATATTTGGTGATTCTCTGATTATATAATCTTTTCTCAGTTCAACACTTCTTGTCTGAGTAGGAACATACATTACTTATTCAGAGTTCTATTTTCTATGCCCGGCACATAAGAAGTGCTCAACTAATATTTGTTAAATCAAACTGGACTTATGATTTTAAATATTGTATGGTTTGGCATTGCCACTGCTGTTGAAAAGCAATTGGCTAAATCAGGGATTGACACACTACTACTTGGAAGCCAATTCTAGTCTGCAACCAGTTTTTGTATAGCCCTGAAGCTAGGAATAGTTAAAACAAAACAAAACAAAAATAAGAATATGCAATAGAGACCCTATGATGCTTGCAAAACCTAAAATATTTACTATCTGTCACTTTACAGCAAATGTTTGCTGAGCCCTGATTTGAATTCAAAGAATCTTTGCTGGACTTAATCCCAGACATGTGGAATTTATGCAATAACATATGTAATAATACTTCAGATTAAGAAACAACATTATAAATAGAGGAAAATGCACAAAATGGTAAGAGGAAATTTGATGGGAACTTCGGAGAAAGTTATTTTCATTCTTAAAAAGGAATAAGGAAGAACTGCAATCTTTTCCCCTTCCCAGTCTCTGGGCATTGGTGTGTGGGCTTATAATGCCTGAAGGTGCTTGCAGCTATGGTGGGACTAGGAGGAAACAAGCCTGAGGATGAAAGCAACACCTTGAGGATACAGAGTAAAAGGATAGAAAATATGTGGTTCCTTAATGACATCATTAAACCTCAAAATTTTCAAACTTTGAGGTATCATGATTATGCATTTCACTATAAAGGATAATGCTTAAAAATTCACCCTATTGTTTAAGTCGATTGATTCAAATGTTATAATCCTCACATGTGAAAACATCTTTAATGACACTGCAATTGTAATTTGGTTGCAAAGTGGAATAAAGAGATATTTTTTGAAATATCTGGCTGGGCTTGGAAACTGCTTGGAAAAGGAGAGGACAGCTAGACAAATGAGCACCTCAGATGATTTAGTTCAACATCAAGAAAGACATGGTGTGATTTATTTAATTGCTATTATAGTAAGCAAGTGAAAAACAGGCTTAGCAACATCTAAGCTATAATGTTATAATGCTCCCAACTCAACATAAAAGGTCATAAAATATAAGCAACACTCAAATAAGGCTATTCTGTAACCATGCTTGAGAAGACAGACACAAGGCCTTTCCACAATCCCAAAAATGACTTAAATACTCTCCTTCTGACTTGATTTTTGTAGACCTTAAAACAATTTTTTTTGAACCAGTGATACCAGTAGTCCTGCTTTAATTCTCCACCTCTTAAGATAAATATCAAGATATTCATTTTCCTGCTTTTGAAATCATTCAAGCCAAAGTAGCATCAAGATCAAATCTGAATCCTAAGTCCTTATTACTGATAAGCTCTCGGAGTTCCACTGTTATGTTTTTCTGCTATAAAAATCTAAAGAAACTTAAAATTTTTACTAAAAAACTTTTCTGTTGATTTTTTTAAACTTAATAATAGACTTTATTTTTTAGAGCTGTTTTAAGTTAATAGAACAATTGAGCAGAAATTGTAAAGTTCCCACATACTCCCTTCCTAACCCCCCTCTGTTTCCCCATTACCAGCATCTTGCATTAGCCTGATACATTTGTTACAACTGATAAACTGATATTGATACATTGCTATTAATTGTCTATAGTTTACATTAGGGTTCACTCTTTGTGCTATACATTTCTATGGGTTTTTCCAAAATGTAAAATGTCATGTATCAACCATTACAGTCATACACATAGTTTTGCAGCCCTAAAAGCCCCTGTGCGCCACCTAATCATCCCTCCCAAACATCAACTCCCACCTGCTGAGAACCATTGATCCTTTTACTATCTCTATAGTTTTGCCTTTTCCAGAAAATAAAACATACAGGATGCAATTGGAATCATACAGTATGTAGCCTTTTCAGATTGTCTTTCTTCTTTTAGCAATATGCATTTAGGGTTTGTCTGTCGGTGTCTTTTCATGACTGAATAGTTCATGTCTCTTTATTCCTGAATAATATTCCATTGCATAGGTGTAGCACAGTTTGTTTATTTCTTTATAGAGGACATCTTGGTTGCTTCCAATTTTGGCAACTGAATTTCAAGGAAATTTCTAAATATACTTTTAATTTTCAAATATATAAAATATAAAATATAATCTGTGTCTCTCCCATTCCCCAGGTTGCATTTGTGTGCAGTTCAATTTATATTTGTAAATTATATAGCTGAGAGTATAAAATATTCTTCTTAGGAGAACTAAATCTGTTTAAGCTAGAAGTTTAAAAAAAAGACATTATCTCATCAGGTGGTCTTTGTCTTTTTCCATTCAGTTTACTTCCTTTCATCATTGTAGATGATAATATACTTGAGTAAATATTAGAATTGTTTTCCTTCCAAGGTATTATTAATGTACCAAATAGAGACAGGTTAGAAATAATTTTAGACACTCTGAAACCATAGCCTCTTCCAAGAAATGCCTTCTCTTTGTTTGTCTTCTATAATGTTTTTCCCCATAGGAAGCATTACCTGGTGGTGAATTACCTGTTGTAGTTTCTTAACAACTTGGTCTTCTTAGCTATGTTTTTAAGGAGTGGCTAACCAAGGGGTCCGGTAGGTAATTATCTGTAAATATAGTGTTCACGGCTTTATTTTCAGAACACTCCAGTCTTTGAAACTGTGATGTTGGAAAGCTATGAAAGTCTAATATTTCCTTGGCATCCTATATAAAAACCCCTGAGTTTTTCATAGCAAAACATTTATAGTACTTTTTTCTTTGGTATTATAGCTTTACAAATGTCTTATTATAATCAATAAAGTCTGTGAACCAAACTGACAATCTCTTTTTAAAAATAATTTTTGATGTCTGATTTTAAATTCCAGAGACTCTTAAGATTTAAAAATCTAATTGGTTACCTTTGGAGTGCTAGTGACTTAAAGACCATCATTTTTCATCAACTCATTGAAAGATGTCAGATGGAATACAGAAGAATTTTCATAACTTTGTGTGGCTTATTGATGAATTGTCAGAAAAATAAACCAAAGTTGTACAGGGACTCAGTAGTCTAGAACCACTGGGAAAATCCTTCAATAAAAGAGTCACACATAATTTTAAGTTTTATGATTTTACCCAGAAGAAACACTTGTTGAATACAAGTAAGCACAAAGAATTAGCATAAACAATTAACCAAATTATAATTCTTTCCTTGTATGTTACCTACAATTATGAATCCAGAAGAGCATTTTTGTTGAAAGCAGGAAAAATTGTTGGAAGAAATATAATGTAGTCACTGTCCATGCAACCATGCTGCTCTCTGATAATATATTGATAGGACATTTTTATAATTGTTCTTGATGATATCAACTCTGAGAGGTAAACATATGAAATTTCTACTCCTAGAGATTCTCTTCATTATCCATATATCCTTGGGAGAAGTGATACATTATGTTACTAATTTATGAGTTTGACAAAATAATTGGAAAACAAGAACTTTATTGAGCATAAATCACACAATAAGTAATAGTGATAGATTTTTCACATGCATTATCTCATCTAGATGTTCTATCTTACTTCTGGGGCATTTTTAGTTCCAACTTGGGAATGTTAAAATTGAAGTTGAGAGACATTAGGTGCTAAAGCAGAGTGACCGTAAAAAGTCTATTTTCCAGGAAGTGTGAAATTGACAACTACTTTAGAGAACATTTGATCTTGAAAGCAAGAAAAAAGCACTTTCTAAGAAAGGGAAATGGAAATGAGATGCTTGAAATAAAACATGTGTTTTATTATTTTCCTTTGTCTGGTCTTTTTAGTCGACCCAGTTTGGGGTATCTGCCCAGCTGAAACATTTTTTCTGAGAAATTTTACCACCCCTCAAGTGGTGACTGTAAGAGATAGGCACGGCTGGGCTCAGTGGCTCATCCTGTAATCCCAGCATTTTGGGAGGCTGAGGCGAATGGATTGTCTGAGTTCACGGGTTCAAGACAAGCCAGGGCAACTTAGCTAGACCTCGTCTTTACAATAAATCAGAAATTAGCCAAACGTGGTAGTGCATGCCTACAGTTCCAGTTACTTGGAAGGCTGAGGCAGAAGGATTGCTGATACCCAGCAGATTGACACTGGAGTGGCCGTGAGTATGCCACTGCACTCCAGCCTGGGCAACAGAGTGAGACTCAACTCAACTCAACTCAAAAAAAAAAAAAAAAATGAGGCACTACACTTCTATAATACATTCTCTTTTGCTTCAGGTAGTTTGAAGTGAGTTCTTCACAGTTGCAACCGGAGAACTTTAAACAGAAGAAGTTTTTCTATAACTTTTTAGCTATAGCATGATAATAAAATTATTTTTAATTTACCTTTTTCAGTCTTAAAGATTTAAATAAACTATTATTTGGATGACAGTAAGACATTTACTTTTATCAAAAGTAAATTAAGGTAAGTAGTTGCAAATGTAGGTTTTTAAATTTTTATACCAGGTGTTTAGGCTAAGGATATGTGGAGTTGAAGAGGCATCTCCCACATTCTTAGGAGTCATTTATTTCTTCACCATGGAATGGTCCGGTGGCTCTGTGTCTATGCCTGTTCTGCATAAGACTCAACTAATTTTATGTTACTGACTGGAGGTCTTCAAACACCGTGCTCTGTGTTTTCTGTATAGTGCAAGTCAGTAAACTTCAAAGGCTGCACAAATTAGTTTGAGGCTTTAATTTCTTCCTAGTATCCATTTTTGTACATATTTTAGAAAATGCATTTTAATTTCAGATGCCTTGAGATAGGCGAAAAAGAAGCATAAGAGAAAATGTCTTGCTTGACAACATATTAAGTGGAAACAAATGTGTAAATATGAAGGAGAGGTGTGTGTGTGTGTGTGTGTGTGTGTGTGTGTGTGTGTGTAGATGTGTGATGGGGAGGACTCTTAAAGGGAAAAATTCCAAACATCATGCATTTCTATACCACATTTGATGATTACATTTTTAGCATGGTGAGAAAGAAATCAGGCACAAAATACCCATTATATAAGAAGATTATTCTGACTAATTCCAACTGCACTCTGCTAAATACATACCCATTTATGTTTAAATCCACACATTCAAAATGTAGTCACATTTTGAGTGGGAAAAGAATTGAAACCAAGACAAACAGTCACTTAGCTGTTTTTTAATGTTTCCCTCTTCTCCCTATTACTAACTCTAATGGAGATGAGAACAGCACAACATACATTTTTAAAAAATTAAATATGTCTCAGTAAATAGGTTCAGAGTCATATTTTATTTAATAGTATCAACTCTTTCAGAAAAAGAAAATTTGTATTCTCAGTTGAATGTTATTGTGTAAAAAATGTTTCTTGTAGCTTTTCTTTCTTTCTTTTATTTATTTACTTATTTTTGTTGGAATTTCACTCTGTCGCCCAGGCTGGAGTGCAGTGGCACCCTCATGGTAACCCCAGCATCAACCTGCTGGGCTGTGGCGATCCTTCCGCCTCAGCCTTCCAAGTAGCCCGAACTACAGGCATGCACTACCACGCCAGGCTCACTTTTTAGTTTTATTTTATTGTAGAGATGAGATCTCGCCAAGTTGCCTGGGCTGGTCTTGAACCCGCAGGCTCAGGCAATCCACTTGCCCCGGCACCCCAAAGTACTGGCATTACAGGCTGAGCCACTGAGCCTGGCCATAGCTTTTCTTTAAAAGACAGACTTTCCTTTTTGAATATGGTTGTCAGGAACTATAATAATATATAGTTATAGCTACAAAATGCTTTTTATTTAATAAGGCATTCTTCCACCCCAGTTACATACTGTTAGATAAAATAGGGCATTCTGTTTTTAAAATTTGGAGAAACAAAAGCTTAGTGTTGTAATTCTAATCAATAACTGAAATAGTGTTAGAATCCAGGCTTCCCTTCCTTTCAGTATGGTTAGGGCTCTTACTGCTTCCTTAACACTGTGTACCCTTTAAATCCTCTGAAATAACATGTCCAAATATTTGCTCCCAAATTTCTGGAAATGTAAGGAAGAGAGAGGATTTAAGAAAATTATTATAGTAAGATAGCAGAATATATAAAGTCAAGACAAAGCAGTTGACGTAGTTTAGCCTGAAGAAAAGGTTGAAAGGTGATTTGATACATGTCTTTAAATAAAGTGTTCCTATGAAAAGGTGCTCTGTATCTCTGTCAAGAAGATGGTGTGAATTACAGTGAGGAACTACTGGAACGAATATAAGGAAACTTTCATTAACAGGGGTGCATTAAAATAAAGAATAGGCAACACAAAATGTGAAACTTCCTTTTGCAGAGAAAGAAAATAAACTATTTGAATCCCTTTTACCTGATTATATTATAACATTGCTTATGGTTATTCAAGTTTGTAATATTATCTCTGGTCATATACCAAATTGCTGAGTTTCTAAACTGCTCTAATCTTATGGATGAATGTATCTGTACTATGTGTTAATTCCCTTTGAAGTCCATATTGCCTCACTTCAATAGCATTGAATATTCTAACTGGAAGCTCAAGATATTGCAGTCTATCACATGATCTTTAATTAACCAACAATACCTCAGGGTAAATCCAAAAGCTCTGCTTATGCAGTGGGAATTCCAATTCTAGTTTCCTTCTGCCTTTTTTTCTCTTTTTGCTTCAGTTACTTTTCATCTACATTTTGTTACTGATAAGCACCTCTGTGGATAGTAGGATAGAATAGAGAAGAGCTGAGAATTCAAGATTTCCTAATGTTATTACTTCTTATCAGGTTTGTTTTAAAAAAGCAGAGGGAGGAGAGAGACATAAATATTACAGCAAATTTGCTGTATTTTCTTGGAGTTTTAGATTCATGTTATCAATAAGTACTTTAATCTATATGCTAAATTTTATGAACACCTGCCAGGAATTGAGCACTTTTAAAGTACTGTGTGGAATGCAAGAGGAATCTAGAATATGATCTCTATGTGTGAGTAGTTTATAGTAGCTATTGATAAAAAGAACTGTTTAGATGCCAACTCACATGTGTAGACTGTAGGTATTATGAAAGCTCACCAGAGAAAATGACTGATTCAGTCATTCAACACAAATTGAGCAATACTATCTTTATTTATTCATTTCTGCATTCAGTAAAACTGTATACAGTGCCAACCAAGTGCCAGGCACAGAAAACAGAGCCATGAATTCTTTCCATTATGGAGCTATAGTTTTAGTGATGATTGCAATGAGAAGACGGATAATAAATAAATAGCCAAATAAGTAGAGTCATATACTGGTGAGTGTTATGAAGAAAACTAAAGCAAATTAAGGGGTGTAGGGAGTGCAGTGGAACATGAGGAGGAGAGCTATTTTATGTACCTACCAAGGAAGCTTCACTGATTCCTCAAAGAAGCAAAAGGAGTAAATCTCTCAGGCACCTCAGAAGGGAAACTGCAGGAGAAGGGAGGGACAAGAACAAAGACTCAGATGTGAAAATGTGTGTTTCGGGTGACTGAAATAGAGTGAGTTGGGATCAGTGGAGACCAGAAAGGTAGAGATGGCAGATCATGTGGCACCTTGTAGATCACTGTAAAGACCTTGGCTTGATCTTTGAGATCAAATCTTTGAAGATATTTTAGCAGAAGAGTGATGGGATCTGACTTGTTTGTAAAAAAAAAAAAAAAAAAAAAAAAAAAACTCCCTTGAGAATAGACAGTAGTAGGGAAAGAGGACACATAAGAGTAAATGCAAAAATTCAGACTAGATATAATGGTTGCCTGGACACAGCAATAGAAAATAGTGAAAAAGTCATTAGATCATGTAGTAATGTGGATAAACTGATGAAGTAGGGGAACAAAAGAATTTCTGGAATAGTAGATCTTTGAATAAGTAAAGGAAAATGAAATCTAATACACAAGCAGAAAAAAATGGTTGTGGGTAGAAAAATGAGCAGTTCTTCCATAGTAGGAAGAGAAAAGGCAAAGTACGTGGATTAACTCTAATTCTAACCTTAAAACGAGTTTATATGGCCACAGTAGTAGGTAGATATATAGGTAGGTATAGTGATGGGAACTTGGGGAAGTTCTCTCCTGAAGTCTCTGTTTTCTCAGTGGAATAAGAATAAGTCTCATGGTTAAGAATGAAGGTAGGTAAGACATCCTAATGATTTAAAGAAAAATTTTAAAATGTGACTTTTTCTTAAAGAGAATGGGAGAGTAAATGAACTAGTATAATGAGGTGGGATTGCTGAGTAGCACTAAGAGTTCACTTGAGATCTAAAATTAATGTCAGCTAGAATATACATTTGTGGTTTTCTCCAGTCATGTTCAATTGCATGGATCACAGATAAAGAGTAGTTGGAGAATTAGATTGAATTAGAATTGTGTTTTTTGCCCAAGTATTACTGTGAATAGAGGTATGGTGAAGGCATCGATACATACAAGAGGGTGATTGAAATGATGGCATGTGGTTTTTAATGGATGAGAAGGAAGGAAAGGAAGAAGGCATGTTTGGGCTACTGAAAAGGTGTTAGAATTAATTGATCTTTATATCTTGGTCTAATTAAACATTTACTGAAGTAGAAGAACAAAATGGATGATGTGGAAAGGAAGAAGGTGGTCGGTAGGAGAATTGAGGTGCAAAATAATACATTTTTGGAGGGAATACAATTATTGATACTGCCAAATTTCTAAAAATGTGATTGTGAGTATCTTAGACAAGATGAACAACACAATTCAAGGAACTGGGTGGCTAAAACTTTGGAGGATCATGTACATGATCATTAAAATCACCAAGAATAAAACAGGGGTGTTGTTGAAAAGAGTGACAACAGTGTGCAAGAAGCCAACATTGCCAAAGAGATAGGGAAAGTGACTGTGACAGCTCTGGCAGAAAATTCAAAGCTAGGGCAGTGTAGGGAAAAAAGAAAAGACTTCTCTGAAAATGGCAATGAAGAAAAAATAATCCCATTTCAATGACTTGTGCTAGGACAGATGTGTGAGCATAATCATTCTCCACTTATGAGGATAGTTTTAAACTGATTTTAGTTTTTAAAAAATGGAAGGGAAAGTTCATAGAATAATATGAGAATGTTGGAGATTCTACTGATCATTACCACAAGTTCAGAGGGCAGCTATGAGAGTGTTTCAGGAGGTAGAAAGGTTTAGAAAATGGAGTCAGAATAGTTGATATAGAAGGCAATCTGAGGACTGGAGTCTTGATGGTAAAAGATGACCCAGGAGTTCTCGGTTTCCTTGTAGTGCTGATATGTTCGGGGATAAAGGACATAATGGGATTTGTTCTAATGGTCTCAGAGCAGATGCCCAAGGAGAGGCTGTGAGAGCTGATGGAAGGGTGGGATGAGGCAATCACCAATTTTACTAAGTCCTGGAGGCCTGACTTCATCTAGTAATGGTGACATGGAGGTTGGGAAAAGGGTTAGTTTTAAATTGAGCAGAAAGGTCTCTTTGGCTCCTTCTGGCTCTTGAAGGTGAATAAGCTAGAGAAAGACATTCTTACCAAAGCTCAAAGACAGCCAATATTTTCTCTTGGCTCTTTCCAGTGGAAACCTCGTAACCAGAGTAAGGCTATTTCATCCAGAGCTAATGTCTACTCCAAAGTGTAGATATCAGAAGCAGTATGAGAAAGATTCCATTGTGGAATTACAACTGAGCTCAAATGATAACTATATTTAGATAGTAAAATGACAGTGTAATTCAATGAGGAGATGAAACTCAAAGATATTGCTGAGTGTTTAAGAAGTTTATTAGATGGGAGGTGGTTTTTGCTGCAGTGGAGTCACATGTTGGGACACAGTGGAAAATAATGTTAGCTGAAAAAAATGGCAACTTTCTTATTAATTTTGAAAAAATTGTCAGGTACTGAGAAAATAAAATGGAATTATTTCCTTCCAGCTCTTCATCATCTTGGCAAGATAAAAAAGACTGAAGGAAATCTTTTTTGAGAAGTCTGAATGGCATTCCTTTGTGCATTCCTAGTGTAGGAAGGTGAAATTTATAAAATGGCAAAGCTTTGGGCATTCTTTGCTCAAATAAGGGTTTTTTTTGCATCTAACTTCATTCAAGTAACCATTTTGTATCTAACTTTTTATTCAAGCAACCATTCTTTATGGCTCTACTCAATGATGAAAAGCATTTCAAACATTATATCCTTTACATATCAACTTAACGCCACGAGTTATTATACATGTTGGGAAAGTAACTAGCAAAACAGCATCCTCTTGTTCATTATACTACGTCCTGTATCTAACAGTATCAATAGTTGGTAGATTCTTTATAAATATTTGTTAAATGAATAAATAAAATTAAGTACCTTATCCAAACTGACAGACAAATAGAAAATTTACAGCTATTCCATTTTCCATGGATAATAGATTTTTAAAAATTTATAAACATTATTGGTATCATGTTAACTTTGATGATATCAACTATGGGTATTGCTTCCTAGTTCTCACTTATTCTCTTCATCCCATTTGGAATTGTCCAAGCCAGAAAGAAAGTGATACAATTTTGACTGGTTAAATTCCATGTTAATCCTTGCTCCATGTTTATTTGTGAACAGGGTCCACTGTAATGTTAAAAGATTATACATATTGTTGTGGCTTTCAGAGCATGGATATGCATGGATTTCCTTTATGGTTATTTTGTTGTCATACTTAAACAAAAATTTACATTTCTTCTTTATCTAAAAAATAGCATTTTATTTAAGGAAATAAAATATTTTCTTAATAATTACTTTTGAAACATCAACAGATCTACAATTTATTTGGGAATATGGTATGAGAAGACTATAGATAAAGCTGTATATTGCTTTTCCAATATGTTAACCAATTATTTTTTATTATAAGTATATTATAACAATTATATTTATAATATTCTAATTATAAAATTTACATCACATAATTATTTTATTTATTTAACAAAATTTTTAAAGACTTAGCATTTCACTTCAATCTTATATCAAGTTCTCATATTTGTTTAGTTTTTTGGGGCTTGTTTTCCCTTTTTTTCAATTGATTTATTCTGTTGGAAGAACTAAACTGTTTACATTATTTGACCTTCACACTCCATCTTAAAACCTGGATTTCAAGCCCTCACTCATTGCCATAATTTCCGAATATGTTCCAGCTATTTTAGCCTATTTATCCTAGCCTATTTAAAAACTTGTTGCTTTTTAATAATTTTTCATAAATATTGTAGCTAGTAGTCTCCTGCAAGCTCTACCTCCTGGCTGGAGGAGGAGGTAAACTGGCCCAGCCCATTACATCTGATATAATATCTCACCTTTTAGGAAGTTCTGATCCCAGACCCCAAATAACACCACTTTCCAAGCCACTCTGACCACTCAGGATGCCTTGAGCCTGTGCAGGTACCCAGCACAATCCCACCATAGCTGGTAATTGAGAAACTCATCACACCAAGGCTATACATAGTGAGGAAACCTACAGTGCTTATGTTAGCTCCTTCAACCTCAAATAAAAAGAAATAGTCTACAAATAAAAAAGAATCAAAAAAGTAATTCTGACAATATGGAAAAACAGAGTTCTTAAACACCCCTAAAAGACCACACTAACTCTTCAGCAATAGACCCTCACCCAAATGAAATCTATGACATTTAGAGATGGAATTCAAAATACTGATTATAAAACTGCTCAATGTGATCCAGTAGAAAGTTGAAAACCAAAACAAAACAAACAAAAACACCAAAAAGCTACTCAGTACACAAGTGAAAAATTCCTTAAAGAGAGAAACACTTAACAAACAAACAAATAACGAACAACACCAACAAAAACCAAGGTGAACTTCTGGAAATGACAGAGTTATTTAGGAAAGTACAAAATACATTGGAAAGTTTTTGACAGTAGACTAGAATAAGTAGAAAGGATCTCAAATCTTGACACCAAGACCTTCAACTTAACCCAATTATTTGACAATAAAGAAAAAATAACCAAGACAATGAATCAAAGTTTCCAAGACGTGTGATGTTATGTAAAATATCCAAACCTAAGAATCATAAGTGTTCCTGAGAAAGAAGAGAAAGCAACAGATTTGGAAAACTTAGTCGAGAGAATAATTGAGGACAATTTCCCTGGACTTATCTGAGACTTAAAAATTCAGATATAAGAAGACCAAAGAATCCCTAAAGGATTCATTGCAAAAAGTTCATTCCCAAGGCATATAGTCATCAGGTTACACAACATTAAAATGAAGAAAAGAATTCTAAGAGCAGCAAGACTAAAGGATCAAATAACTTACCAAGGTAAACCTATATGACCAACAACAGACTTCTCAGCAGAAGTCTTACAAGACAGAGGGACAGAGGTCCTACCTTCAAACTTCTATAGCAGAATAAGGATTTTGTGTCACACAAAAGTAAGTTTTATAATTGAAAGAGCAAACAAGCAAAGGCTGATGGAATTTGTCACCACTGTACAGGGTCTACAAGAAACACACAAAGGAGTTCTAAATATTGAAACACGAGGTCAAAATAATCAGTAGAACAACACTGGAAATTATAAAGTTCACAAGGCTTGTAGAACACAAACCCAACAGAGAGGAAAAAAATAATAAAGAAGCTACCAGGTAACAACCCACATAATGAATAGAATAGTACATATTATTAATAAATATCCTTTTTAGCTCTAAATATAAATGGTCTCAGTGGCTCACTTTAAAGATATAGAATGGATTAAAAAACCATAATCCAAATATCTGATGACTTCAAGAGACCCACTTAACACACAAAGGTTCTTAAAGACTCAAGGTAAAGGGGTGGAAAAAATAATTCTACACAAATGGAGATCAAAAAACAAGAAGCAGTAGCCATTCTCTTATTATATAAAACAGACTTTAATTTAAAACCAGTGAAAAAAGACAAAGAAGGTTATTATATAATGATAAAGATGATATAACCATTTAAAATATATAGGCACCTATAAAGCTACAATCATCAAAACAGCCTGGTATTGGTACAAGAACAGACACGTAGACCAATGGAATAGAATCGAGATTCCAGAAGCAAAACCTCAATTTCTCAACCAACTCATCTTCGACAAAGCCTCCACCACCTACCAGTGGGGAGAGGAGAACCTATTCAGTAAATGGTGCTGGGAAAACTTGCTGGCCACATGCAGAAGATTAAAGCAGGACCCCTACCTGTCCCCATACACAAAAATTAACTCCAAATGGATCAGAGACCTAAATGTAAAACCTCAAACCATAAGAATCCTTGAAAATGAAGGGCATACCCTCATGGAAAT
>CAUYQG010122190.1:0-19656 GCA_963574415.1 Tarsius wallacei | reverse complement strand
TTTGTCAGACATGGAGTTGGTAAATAGTTTTTCCCAGTCTGTGGGCTATCTTTGTGGAAAATCAATTGACCCTATATATATATGGGTCTATATCTGGACTGTCAGTTTTTTTCCCACTCCTTTCTTTGTGTCTCTTGTTGCCAATGTCTCTTGATTATTGTAGCTTGAACTCACTGAAAATCTTCCAATTTTTGTTTGATATTTTTTCAATTTGTTTTAGTTATTCTTTGTATCTCCATATGTATTTAGGAGAGAGCTTGGCAAATTTTATCAAAAAGTACCTGGTGGGATTTCGATTGGGATTGAGTTGAATCTATCAACTAGTGGAGAACCTACTTGGCAGTAGTGTGTTCAAGGGCTAGAGGACAGGACCCTTGCTTGCCAGGAGGGCAGCATCAGGGATTCCTCTTCTCTGAGAGAACTTATAGCTCATATGGCAGCTTAGGTCTCGTCTGAAGCAATAACTCACATCAAGCTGATGCAGAAGCCGCCCTGGCCTAAAGCTTCTTTCCACCCAGGAACCAATATCTCTTGTTACAACTTACAGACTCCCTCATGGATGCCCCATACATGAGTTACCACAGATAAGGAAGCCAAAAGTATGGCACCTTTTTAGATGCTTGGAACATGTTGATGGTTATGTTGATGGTTCCTTCAAGATCAGAGTCAGTCGATAAACCAGGAGTCATTTTTACCATAAGCAAGATTGCCTAGTAACAATTGAGAAAAAGCATCTTTATTTGCTTTCAGGATAACAACCAGGAGTTTAACTGAGTTAACATGGGTTCTAGTCATGCCCAAAAGGAAAGATTATTGTTAAATTGTTGCTCACTAATGTTGTTCTTATCAAAATATGGAGATTGTCAAATGAACCTAATTCTATTTATAGTCTCTCTTTTGCAAAGTTAAAAATGAAATTTAGCTGGTTGTTCAGTAGCCATCGCAGAAATTCCACAGATATTTTGAGGTATAAAAGATATTATAAGCATTAGATTATTCTCAAAGCTGAGATTTGAGAAACAATGTTGAAAAGAGTCATAAATATAAATTGGTTAGAAAAAGAAGGAATAGTTGTTTTGGCTGCTCATATATCAGTGTCAAAACAGCATCGAAACATCACAGGAGTTACATTAATAAACAAAAAGAATTTTAGTTCTTCCAGAAATGAAGAATTACTGTTGCTTTTTGGGAAGTAACAGGGGCTCCTGCTAGACAAGACGTCTGCCTGCTTAGTACCACTACAAACCCTAGAAATAATGTACAAGGCAACTAAAGTGGAACTCTGGAAGGAGGAGGAGTAAGTTGGGTTGTTGTAGCACCCTGTGCCTGGAGGAACATCATAGCAACAGGGCATCTTACATCTTCCCAATCCAACAGAAAGAAGTGACACTGACCTGGCATTTCCCAGTTTCCAAAACTGGTGATAGATGGCAGCCCCAAGACACTCATTTCTCCCCTGGATAAAAAGTCTTGCTGACTACATCAGGTGAACTGGCAGCAGCCCCAGTTGGACTTATTGACCCCACTGTCAGTAAGTTGTAAAGGGTACTGCTCTGCTCTGTTTTGCAGGCCTGACAGTTCTTTCTTCTCACCTAGAGGCAATGAAGGCTGATTACAGCCACCCAGAGAATTACAGGCACACTGTAAGTGCTGTTTGTCTTTATAGGTCTGAGATTCCCCTTCCAGGTGCAAGGCACCTAGCCACCAGATGGCCACACAAAGGAGATTCCCTCTAAACAACTCCCCAGCAGAGGAAACCCAGAAAGAGACTTCCCTCTTCTTCCACCAGCAGGTACCTGCAGACCTTAAGGCACCGGGAAGGGGATGATAACACAATATAGGATTAGGACTATGAATCCTCTTCTTTTGTGCCAAAGCATCCTTCTCCCATCTAGACAAAATGAGCAGTCTGTCCGATAGACGCTGGCTTTGGGCACTGAGGCAACATGAGCAGGGGAAAGCAGGAGCAAAACTGGTACCAGATAAACCTGGCAGTCTCTAATAATATTACAAGTACCCAGAAAAGGAAATTTTCATCAGAACGAACAGCCAAAAAACTAGGCTAGAATCTGGGTGCTAAACCTAAACAGGATATGAACCTGCTAAAATGGGATTTAAATAGAACCCAGAGTCTCCCAGCATGGTAGCCAAATGTTCAGGATATAATAGAAAATCACGTGTCATATCAAGTACCAGGAACTTACAACTTAAAATAGAAGAGACATTCAACTGACACAAACACTAAGAGTCAGATATTAGAATCATCTGACAAGGATTTTGAGGAAGCCAGCTGGTTTAAGCAATTACAAATATTTTGAACCAAATGAAAAAGTATAAAATCTCAGTCAAAAAATTATACAAAAAATGAATTTCAAATTATTCAACTGAAATAGACAACAGAGATTCAAAAACTCATTGCATAAGCTCAGTAGTAGAGTTTATATGATAGAATGGTTTCAGTGCAAATCTGAACAACTTTAAGCAGGCCGAATAAAATAACAGTCTCAGGGACCTTTGGAACAGAAATGAGAAGCTAACATTCTTGTCATCAGAGTTACAGTAGGATGTCAGATAGTGGCATGGAAAAAAACAGTTGTCAAAAACTTCACGCATTTTGGAAAAGGGAAGCGTGAGGACACCAGAAGCCATTGGAACACGAAGTTAAGTACAGCCATATAAATGCACACTAAGATGATTTTAGACTAAGTAGGCCAAGAAGTTAAAAAAGAAAAAAATATACACCAATACACATTATAAGTAAAATTCTAAAAACTAAAGACTAAGAAAAAAATATGGAAAGCAACCAGAGAGAAGTAGTTGCATTGCTCTTAGAGAAACACCAATTTCAATGACAACAGATTTTTCTTTCTTTTTTTAATTTTGAAGATGTGGGGTACAATTCAGGGTTAGGTATACAAATGCTCATTACTCAGGTACCCATGTTGAGGAGGGTACACCCTACTCTCCACTAGCAGTTTCCCACTACTGCCAATCCCACCCATCCAGTCACCCCCTTCACCCCCTACACCCAGCAGCAGCTTCCAACTACTGCCAATCCCTTAATCCCTTTCTTTCAGTATGATGATAATTGCTCATGGTCCGCTTATGAATGTGAATATATGGTACAACAGATTTTTCATAAGGAGCCACGGTTTTCATGAAGAAGTGGTACAGTGTGTTTCTTCAAGTGCTGAAAGAAAGTACCATCAACTGCAAATTCTTTATTTGGTAAAAGTATTCTTTTGGAATGAAGCAACAACAAACATATTCTCAGACTAAAAGCATCAAGTAATTTGTCACCACCAGATCTACCCTTAAAAATGGGTAAAGGAAGTTCTTCAAACAGGAGAAAATGGTAAAAGAAAGTATCTCAGAGATTCACAAGGGGAAAAATTAATTTAAAGAGCATTAATATGGGTACAAACTATAGTATATTCTTTTACCCATGAGTTTTACAATCACGTGCGATTATTAAAGCACACATTAATATAGTCTGATAATCCAGACAGTGATATTGAAAGGTGCAGAATGTAAACGGACCTAAATAAAGGTACCCTTGCTTCACTCAAAGTGGTAAAATGTTGATACATAAAGCACATGTGTTTATTGTAATACCTAGAGCAACCACTAAGAAAACTATACAAAGAGGTACACGAAAAAACAATATGAATTAATCTGTGAATGTAATTCTAACAATATTCAGAAAATCTACATTAATGCAAGAAAAAAGAAAGAGAAAAATGAGATCTAGAGGAAACAAATAGAAAACAAATGATTGAAGGATCAGACTTAAACTCGAATATAGCCATAATTGCCTTAACAGTAAAGGTTTTCTTAAACATAGGGGAGAAGCCTTACCTGGGCCCTGTGTGTGGGCACTAGGTTAGCCAGAATACCTGCCTCACCATTTTTCAGAGGAAGCACTCAGAAGAGAAGCCATATGTTTGCAGAGAATGTGGGTGACACTTTAGGTTTCTGTCCTCTCTCACTAACCACAAGAGGATTTACTCTGGGGAGAGACCCTTTGCATGGCAGAAATGTGGACAAGGCTCTCGTCAGAAGATAGCCCTTATTCTATACAAGAGGACACACTTGGAGGAAAAGCCCCTTGTGTGTCCCAAGCGTGGGAGAGGTTTTTGCTGGAAGGCATCACTCCTCCAACACCAAAGCTCACACACAGGAGAAGCCATTCTTGTGCCTTGAGTGTGGTCATGGCTTCAGACAGCAATCAGCACTCATCAGTCACCAGGTCACACACTCCGGGGAGAAGCCTTATGTCTGTGTTGAGTGTGGGCACAGCTTTCACCAGAAGGGTACCCTCATCAGACACCAGAGAACACATATAAGAGAGAAGCCTCACCCCTGCACCAAGTGCAGGCGAAGTTTTAGCAAGGTCACCTTCACTGGACACCAGAGGACACCCAGGAGAGAAGCCTTACCTGTGCCCTGAATGTGGGTGTGGCTTTGGTCAGAAAGCCACCCTCATCAAGCACCAGAGGACACACACATGGGAGAAGCCCTATCTGTGCGTCGAGTGTGGGCATACTTTTGGCTTTAAGTCACTCCTCACTAGAGTCATAGGACACACTCAGAGGAGGAGCCTTATGAGGAAAGGGTGTGTAGGCAAGGACTTGGCCAGAAGTCACATCTTATCTCTGACCAGAGAACGTACTCTGGAGAGAAGACTTGTATTTGTTAGTGTGGACATGGCTTTGACTTTAAGTCTGTCCTCATCGACATCAGGGGACTCACCCTGGAGAGAGGCCATATGTGTGCAGGGCATGCAGGCCTGTCTTTAGATAGAAGTTGCACTTGCACCAACCAAGTCTGTGGACCAAGTCTTGCTATCAGCTCCTACCACAAGAGGTGTTCTTCCCTCTCCTCCCCTTCCCTCCCTTCCCCTGCTCTCTCCTCCCCTCCCCTTACCGTGCTCTTCCCTCTCCTTTCCTCAAGAGTGTGAAGCAGGCAGAAATCACTAGTTAATGTTCCAGTTTCCTGAATGGAATGGGAAAAATGTGTCTCTCTTTTATTGATCATGAGACAGTTGGTTTGCCGTTTACTTTCTATATTAGTAATGTGTCTTTGCTATTACTGCCACAACAAGGTACACCAATCTGAGGGTCTTTAACAGCAGAAAATGGTTCTCTCTTAGTTTTGAATCCCAGAAGTCCAAAATCAAGGTATTGACAGGTGGGGTTATTGCTAAAACCTTTCTTCTTTCCTTGCAGATGACTGCCTCCTTGCTGCGTCCTCTCAAGGCCTTTTTTTTTTTTTACTGAGGATATACTTTCCTGGTGTCTCTTCCTCTTCTTTTGAAGGACATCAGTCACTTCGGATAGGGCCAAACCCTTATTACATCATTTAATCCTAAAACCTTCCTAACGGCTCTATGTCCAAATACAACCACATTGGCTGATGGGACTTCAACAGATACATTTTTATCAGAACACAATTTTTTCTGTAACTCTTGACCACAAAAATTCATGTTCTTTTCAAATACAAAACTATCCAAATGCTAAAGTTCTGGTTCCATTTTGCTTAACAGTTTCTTCAGTTTATTCCTCTCCTTTCATACTTTAAGCACAAGGAGAAAACAGGTCACAGTTTCATCACTTTGTGTAGACACTTCATATGATATTTTGCACTTACAACACTTAGAGTGTCTACATTACATAAAACACTAGAACACAGTTGAAGCAAATACTTTGCAACTGTATAGCAAGGATTCCAGTTTCTTGTTCCACATTTCTGTCAGAGACCTCTCACCAAAATCAGCTTTAACATCTACATTCCTACAAACAGTCTTTAAAGGCAGTCCTGGATTTTCCTAACTTCCAAACTCTCCTAGTACCTCCAAACTCTCCTAGTCTCCACTAATTATGCAGTTCTACACCACTTCCACATTTTAGGTTTGTTGCAAAGCACCCTACTCACACTACCAAATTCTGTATTAGTGTCCTAGGGTTGACTTAAGAAAAACCAGAGTGAGTGCCTTTCTAAGGAATAGAACATTTATTTTTTCACAGTTTTGGGAGCTGGAGTTCCAGAACAAGGTGTTGGCAGGATTAGTTTTTAATAAAGCCTTCTCTCCATGGTCTGCAGATGGCTGTCTTCTCTGTATCTTCACATGACCTATTCTTTAATGCATGTACTTTGTGGGTGTCTCTCCCTGTTAGAAGTATGCTGGTCATATTGGGTTAGGGCCAAACCCTAAATACCTAATTTTAACTTTCATTACTACTTTAAATTTCCTATATTGAAATAATTTTGTTGGCAATTAGGGATTGAACATAAGAATTGGGGAGGGGGACGGACATAATTCAGTCCCTAACATTCTGCCTTGAACCCTCAAAATTCATGTCTGCCCATCAATCAACTCTTGCCATCAGGGATGTTCTCTTAACCATTCCTTTCTTTTCCCCATAAGTGAAAAGATGGCAGAAATCACTAGCAAATGTTCAGCTTTCCTGATATGGAATGGAGAAAAAAAAGTTCCTTTTCTTGATCATGAGATACTTGATTAATGCTTTCTATACCACATTATCTGTATTTTATGGCGTTTTCTTTTAATAAAATGCTACTTGACAAAGCTAAATACCTGGCTATGTGTCTTATTCTCTGATCTGTTGAGGAGAACCCAAA
Organism: Tarsius wallacei; assembly: GCA_963574415.1. NCBI lineage: Eukaryota > Metazoa > Chordata > Mammalia > Primates > Tarsiidae > Tarsius > Tarsius wallacei. Next base: position 13,014 of record CAUYQG010122190.1, on the reverse strand, counting down.
GTATTCAATCTCTTGGGAGGAGGTGCTCTGTGGTTTTATTCTGAACCCTTGTCCTGTGTGAGAGTGATGTTAATATGGCTTTCAACCTCATCCCTTCTTAAGTTCTCCAGTGTCTGCGATGTCATCCTATAGCCACACACTCAACCTTTCTAACACCAGGTTTAAGGGTGTTTATTCTCACCCCACCCCTGTATCCTGAGGCCTCATCATGTGAGCTATGCCCACATGCCAGTGATCCAGCTCAAGATGTCAGGCCCTTCAGTCACAGCCTTATATCTAGCACTAGGTCCTTCAGTCACCTACCCTTATATCTAGCACTGGGCCCTGTCTCTTTACCCATGACCTCTCCCTTTTCCCTAAACCCTGGAGCCCAAATGTCCCAGATCCTGGCAAATGCCTCTACCAGGACCTCCTCTTGCCCTGTACCTTTGAACCAAGTGTGTTCATTACAGACTGTTTCTCGAGGCTCTGGAGCTACTTCTGTCTCAGAGGGGGTTTTCACCAAAATGAAAAGGAAGAGATTTTAGTTTGGGGGAATAAAAAAGGGATGTGAGGAAGTGTAAAAGAAAGATAACAGATAAAGAAAAATGACAGATGGGGGTTCACCAGCCTCAATATCTCATTTGGAGTTGGCCAGACTTCAGTGATCTACAGATTAGTTTTGGAAGGGATGGCCTGGGGCCACCTGAGGATGGCCCTCTTCAAAATATGTCACTAAAGTCCCTTTGCCACAGCTACTTTTCTTATGACCAGAGTTGAATGTCACAAGGGAAGGCATGTGAGTTTGTGTGCATGTGCATATTTGTGGTTATCTCACACCAATAGTTCAAAATTTTTACTGATACTATAAATAGAAATTATAACCCTTCTACCATATGTAATGTCCTTTTACTAAAAGTGTTTTTCTATAATGGAATTTTCTATGGAAATTCATCCAATGCAGATTTATAAGTGATATATAAATCAAAAACAAATAATATCAAGAGTGATATTTTGTTTTTTATTATGTCTGTGCTAGATAAATCTAAAATGGTGGTGAAAGAAGGGAAAAAGAACCCTTTTGATTGTATAATAGAAAGCCACACCAGAAATTAAATTAATGTGTTATGGAAAGAGGAAATCTATGCCTAACACTACTGCACAACATTCAGCTATAGGCCTTGGGAAAGACATACACCCATCAAAACATATTCGACTGAGTTACTTTGATCTCTGGAAATATAATGGGCCTGAATGTTAATGCCTAAAAGCAGGGCAAAAGTGACTGGTTTTTCTTTTTCTTTGTTTTTCTTCTTTAAGATAGGGTCTCACTTTGTCACCTGGGTCTGGAATACAGTGAAAGATCATAGCTCATTGTACCCGTGAATTCCTGGGCTCAAATGATCTTCCTGAGCACTCAGAACTACAGGTTTATGCCACCACACCCTATTATTTATTTATTTATTTTTAATAGAGTCCCGGTCCTGCTATGTTGCTCAGACTGGTCTCCACTCACCCGTGTAAACACAGAATTCTATTCTTCTGTCAGATACACAATTCCTGGACTATACAACCCTAGTAACTACTTACTGAATACTACAAACACATGGCCCACAAAATATTAATCCAAATTGCCATTCTTCTTGGAATATACACACACACAAATTGAATACACATATCCATTTGCCCTAAAAGACCCGCCATACCTAGTACGCTACAAATATGCGAACATACCACACCCTACCCTGAAATACACATATAAACCCACATAATATACACAAACATCATTAAACACTCACAAGTACACACACAGAAGTAATTTCTACACTTTCCAGAATATAGATTCATAAAAAGCCAACCTCACAAGTGCACGTGTTCATCCTACAAGTCTACAAAAGAATCATAGATATACTCACATACACTGAAATACTCATATATTTCCCCTGAAAAGCCTGAAAAAAGAAACACACAATTACACATGCCCTAAATACAAAAATGGTCCTCCTGCATTCCTCAAATATAAAAACAGACTGCACACACCCCCAAAAATACACTATATCTAACTTTACCCACATGCAGAAGCAAAAAATACCTCCCAGTCTGCCAGTAGACACACACAAATTCACAACATTCATGTGGAAAAAAACTACACATGTAAAATATTCTTCCCAATCCCAAATTGCAAACTCCTAACATCAACCATTTGTATATACATAGTGTCATGGATTATATAAATTGAGTTTTTCTACTTATATCCGACAAAAAGAAAGCTGAGGGATCAGCAAGGAAAATAAATACTCAGGGCACATAACAGCTCTTCAGAAATGTTCTCTGTGAGCCAGGCAGCTGAGACTTCCTTTGTATCCTGATCAGTTGTATCTAATAGTCACTGAAACAACTTGCTTCAACTTTAATATGAGCTTTACCTATTTAACCTATCACCATCACTTACCAATCAGAACTTGCCAACTCCCCAAAAATGATACTGGTGCCAACAAACATTCTTTCAATACAATATGTAAAATTTCTCCTTTTTTTCCTCAATTATAGAGAAATTTATTTTGTGACGCTGACAACAAAGTGTTCTAGATTTGGTGGAAAGCTTTGTTCTACTTAGCATTAGCTATAATTCTGTTACCAATAGAGGAGAAAGAAATGGAAAAATTTAACATCTCCATTTCAACAAATCACCCTGGGAGACATGACTGTGGGGGTAGGAAGAAGCAGAACTTTTGGAAACAAAATGTTGAACTCATCCAGTGAAGGGGTCAGCCATCCCTTGTCAAGTCTGTGATTTGATTTTACTCTGCCTACAAACTTCTATCCTAGCTGTTACTGTTCATAGATTCAGACAGGAAACACAGCACTCCTAGGCCAAAGAAGATGGCTCTGTTACTCTGGACACAGTGGACTTCCTATATGCTTTGGCCTTCCAGGTCACGTGGGGTGACAGGACACCATGAACTCGCTTCATAGCTGCAGAACGCTGAGTCTGGACAAACCTTTCTTTTGTAGAAAGCAGTAAGAAAACCACCTCTACCACCTCCTCCCTCAGGGTTGCTTGCTATGGACACAACCCTGAAAAATGAGCCCATTCCCAAGGGTCAGGACATTGCATTCATGAAATACCCGGACAAAGTTGTTAAAGAATCAGAGTCCCATGGAGGGCTGTTCTTTACAGAACCACTGAAGTAGCCACTGAAGACATTCAGGTGTATAGCAAGTTTAGCAAAGTGTTGTTCCAAAGGATGTGGGAATTAAATTCAACTGGATTTGTTTATTAACAATTGTATACTATTACATGTTTAAACTTCAGCCATCTGCAAAGCACCCTCTGTTTGATGCAGTACAACTATCAAGCTGGTTTTTTTTAACTTGCCAATTTTGGTGTCTTTCAGAGCTTCTGCCATTTGTGAGACACTAAGGCAGAGAGGGACTCCAGGAAAACCAGGGAAGTGAGGGACTCCAGTAACTGCAGGGGAGGGAGAGACACTGAAAACCCATGAAACGCAGGGACACCGGGAACTTCATGGGAGGGAGACCGCCGGGAGCACCAGTGGGGAGAGGAACACCAGGAACTTCACAGGAGGGAGGGACACCAGAAACATCAAGGCAAGGAGGGACACCGGGAACTCCAGACCAGGAAGGCATACCAGTAACAACAGGACAGGCAGGGGCACAATGAACTTCAGGTCACGGAAGGACACTGGGAACACTAGAAGAGTGAGGGACACCAGGATCTTCAGGGGAGGGAGGGCCACAAGGAACTTCACGGCAGGGAGGGACACCAGGAACACCAGGGCAGGGAGGGACACCAGCAACACAGCAGAGGGAGTCACACCAAGAACATAGGTGAGGGAGGACACCAGTAACATGAGGGGAGGGAAGGATGCTAGGAACTTCAAGGGAGGGAAGCACACCAGCATAGACGACCCAACTGATTTTCTTCGCTACACTGGCAGGATTCTCGGTTCTGAGGGGAGCCACACCAAGGTGGAAATGCAGGAATTGATAAGCGAGAATTGGGAGAAGAGTCAGGGGGTGGTCAGGACACACCTGAAGCAAAGTTCCAGGGCCTGCAGGGCTTCAGGATGTCTTGACAGGAAGCCCCTATCTCTATTTTCCTCCACACCCCGCCATGTGCTTCTGTCCTCATGTCCCTGGGACTTGCTCCACTAGGAAGAACACTGAGTGCCTGTTTCCTCCACAGTTGGTAAAGAAGCACCACCTGGGCTGCAGGAAGAAGAGGGTGCTGGGTCCCCCCTGAGTCATGGCATGTCTGGGATGAGCTAAAATTCCTTCAAGTCTGCAGCTAGCCAAGGAGCAGAGACAAACGACTGTGATTCCCAGAGTCAGCAGAGATACCTGCACACCCCATATGACTTTCCACAGCCCTTATGGACATGCCAAGGGTACACCACCCTGTTGTGGCCTGAAGACCCCACTCTTCTCCCAAGGTGCCCAAAGCCTTCCACATCAAGGGTTGCCCAGCCATCCTCTTCCTCCCAAGACCACCGTCCCGCCTGTCCTTTTCTCTTAGAATAAGCTTCTTCTATCTGGGTGACAGGCAGGCCAGTGGATGGGTTTCATGAGGATGAGAATGAGCTCCCCAACCTGGCCTTCCGCTTGGCCTCTTGGCACAGTCTGCTGTCCTGAGTGCCTTCCCCGAGTCCAGGCCCTTGCACCAGACTTCTGTGCTCTGGAGGCTGGGGGCCTCAGCGAGTCCCCCAACCCCCATCTACTCATAAAAGGGTCACAGCTCTGCACCACTTCCTGATTCCAAAGCCTGGAAGCAAGTTTTCTTCAGAGACCCATTCCCTGGTGAAGAGATACTCCCCCAAGGGCCTGTTTTTGGAGTTTCAGGATCATTAAACTCTGGGCCTAAGACTGGGCAGGCATCCACTCCCCCAATAAAGAAGGTGTGACTCATTTGTAACTGAGCGGAGGAAGAAATGACACTGTAGACAGTAGGTGTCGGGCAACCTCCTTGGTGCCAGCCCTCGTTTGTTGACCTGGACTATGGGATCCTTAGAGCAACCACTACCCCACATAGACGGAAATCCCTCACACCAAACGCTGACTTTGTTGGGTCTCAATAGTCTGGGGGTGGGCAGCTTCTGTAGGAGGGGAGAGGGCAGCTCCTGTGGTGGGGGTGTAGGGCCTGGGCGAGGGAATGTGTAGCCCACCTTTGGGCATTGTATGTAAATGTGAATAAAGGTAGTTGTGCTGGCAAAAGCTCGCAGGCTGCCCTACTCCTTGGTCTGTTTTGCTCAGTGTAGTGGGCGCTTGAGGAGCAAAGGATATGGGAGGGAGCGAGGCCTGGGATAGACAGGGACTGTGGCCTTCCTCAAGTTAGCTTTAGGGCTTGATTAGGGCTAGGAAAGGTGTAAGCTGGCTGCCTTGGACGGATAGACTGTGATATATTCTCAGGACCCATTTATACCATCTCTCAAGGCCTTGCCTATGATGGGGGCTTCACTGGGTTGTCCCATCAGACTCTGTAGCCATTATTGGTGGGAAGATGCCATGAGCCTTGCAGCTGTGTCACATACCCTTTTTCTGCTCAGGGCCTGGAGCAGCTCTTCTCTGAGCATCTTCTTTCTGCTTCTCTGGATGCTGGCATTAGGGCTGAACTTACCCTAAGCCCAGCCTGGACTTTTCCCAAGTGTGTGGTTTCGCTTAGAGAAAAGTCTTGGCTTGTGAGGACACCGCTGTCCATCTGGATATAGGAGCTGGTTTCTTACAGTCTAGGTGGGTGTGAAAATGGGGGAAATGGTAGCTCCTCCTTTACCCTCAGCAGGACAGAACCAAGAACAGTGGACTGAGGGGTAAGCAGGTGCTTGTCTACCTGGACATGTTGGGATATGACCTAGGCAGGAGCATGTGAAGTCCCTCTTGAGATTTCTGAGTAAATGAGAATCAGGTCGCTAGAGTGAGGAGCACCCATCTTGCTGTGGCCTGAGGACCTTGCCAGGAGTCCTCACAAACCAATTCCCTCCTCACGGATAATTCACTCTTCTGCACAGCTAGATGCAATGCAATTGATATCAACATCTAAAACAGCTCCTTCCATCACACAACTACCAAGAGCCATAGGCATAACACTCCTACCAGGAGCGGGCGGGTCTGGAAATAAGGTGGTCCTGGGGGATGCCAGAATGGACCACGTGGAAAATGACAGGTCAGTGTCTTCCTGCCGGGCATGGCCCCAGACCCCATGAGTCAAGCAGAGGCTACCTGGAAAGTGACCATGTTGTTGGAAGCTCCCTGAGGGCGGGACTGGGTGTGGACTGAAGGGACATATCTGCACCTGCAGGAGTAGGTGCCATGCAAGGAGGCGAGATCAGGGAGAGGCTGAGCCTGAGATCACACGTGCTCTTTCCAGACCATTCTGCCCATCTCTCAGCAACTCCCTTTTCCACTGTGTGCCACTGACTTCAGCACACTTCTCCAGACCCCTCTCAGAGTCTCCCATCCTAGCAATACCTGACCCAATACCTGCCCTCATCCACTGCTGGCCCATGCCTTCTTCCTCATTGTGAGTTCTGATTCCTCCTCCAGGGCCCGTTCCGGTCAGGATATCTGTGGCTCCCAGAGTGTCTGACCCAACCCTGCCCAGCACGTGAAGCTGTGGTCCTGGTGATGGGAGGAAGTGGCAGGTAGGTAGGACCACTGGGGAAAACAGTGTCCTGGCCCTTCTGCTGGGTGACACAGGGCATCACGTCTGGACCCTCTCCTCTTCCATACTCCCTGGAAATTGCCACTTGACCTTACAGGTGTCCCTCTGCCCTTCCCTTCTCCTGTGTGAACAACCCAAGTCCCGCCTGCCCTCAGTAGCCCCTGTGAAGGAGTGTTTACCCTGGGGATGCTTTTCCTGGCTACCACTCTCTCTTTTCCCAGGTCAGTCTCCATATTGAGGCGGCCTCAGAGCATGTGCTCCACTTAGCCAGCATGCTGGGGGGCTGCACACCAGGCCCCTGAGTTCAGGAAGCCTCTGGAACACCACACCAGGTAAGTCCTCATGAGTGTTGAGTAGGCATTCTCAACTACCCCACCCACTGTGACTCTGAGGTTCAGCTCAGCACACTAATGGGCACTTGGAAAAATGTCGGGGGTGAAGGTCAGAGCCCTGAGCTCTCCACTCACTGGTGTCTTCCGTGGGTCAGATCAGGTGACTCCTCTGCACTCAGTGAGATGGAAATATATCCCTCTTTCAGGGTTCAGGAACGGTAAGAGAGTCGCCTTTCAGGGAAACTGCTGCACCCCCGGAATGAGTGGGCCCTGGGTCTGGGATGGACCTTGTCTTAGTGACGCCTTGGACTCCTTCTGCTCCTCACCCACCTGGCTGTGGCCTGTCTCATCATCCCCATTTTGGTCACAGGGTTCCTGGAAGAGGCAGAGCCTAAGCCATATCGCAGCCCCGCCATAACGCGGACTGGACAGAGGAGGGTCACACAAACGTCTTTACTAACAAGCGGACGCCCAAGCCTGCCTTGTGTCAGCCCTGTACGGAGATGCGCAGACCTCCTGGTATTCAGGCGACCTCTGGACTCCAGGGCTGAGCTCCGCCCACCGGAAGACAATACGTGACAACTGCAGTTCCCCTGAGCTACTCAGTGGCCTCTCCCGTCATGTCCGCAGTCATAAAGGAGCCTGTATGGTCCCGCCTGCGCGAATGCACAGAAGGGACTGCCCGCACGGATAACGTTTGCTGCGTGGACGTGGGAGGAGCAGGAATGTCGAGAAGGACAGGGGCATTAACGGATAGCTCCAGGTCTCAGCCTCCATGACGTCAGCTTCCTGCCTGCCTGCAAACCATTCGGTGGTTAGGGCCATTCGACCCTCCCCCCGACTCCTGTCCCTGATCGCGCACGCGATCCCGCCCCCTTTGCAGCTGTGCACATGCGCCCCTGGCTCGCCAAGGACCAGGCCTTGAAAAGCCTCGCGGGTATGGGGCAGTCAATGGCTGTCAAGTGGCTCCCCTTCCTTGAACATTCATGCCTTCCCTCCTTGTTAGGACCATTCCAGCTTGTCAGTGTTACAGCCCTGCCACTCATGCAATTCGAAGACCCCCTCAGGGAAAACCTTTTAAGGATTTCCCTAATCACAGTGTCCTCCAGTGAGGACGAGTCCCCGTGCCCTTTGCACTGCATGTCTTTGATTGCTGTTCATGCTTTTCAAAAACTAGCAAGCCCGGTTTCTCTGGTCAGTCTGAAGTTTCCATCAAAGGACCATTCTGTTCTAGCCATGAGTTTAGACCTAGAAAACACGTTCCAACATCCTTTATCTTGTCTCCTTTCTGGGAGTTTTCCCTAGAGCGTTTACTATACTTACAGCATTAAATACACACAGATGTTTCAATAAATGTTGATTCATAAACTCTTTGTTTAAAACTTTTTATATAACTTTGATCAAGGCTTGACAATGGGGTCAATTTCAGCCGAAACAGCAGTATGAAGTAAAGAAGCAATTTCACCTTCCTCCACCTCCCACTCGGTAATGTAGTGCAGAATTTCAGTGCAGAAATTAAACTTGGTACCCTTTATTTATATTTTGTAAATCTAGCCACTCTGTTCTTTTGGGTATGTTTCATTTAAAGAAATGGTACACTGTCTCATTCTAGGACTCTAGCCTACAGATATAAAGTGAGGAGGAGCTTTTGTCCAGGACAGACCCCATGACTGTGTCAGCAGAGCTTCTGGAACATGTATTAATTTTTAATCTGAGGGAAAAATGACAAACAAACAAAAAAAACACCGTAATTTGAAAATACAAAAAAGTTTCATATTATTTTAGTTGCATATAAGGTCATTGGAAAGGTTTCTTACAAAAAAAAATACGGTACTGGTTTCCCTTGGGAAAAAAGATCAGTTGGCCAGAGGAGAGGTCGGAGTAAGACTTGTGTCTGTTTGTTCCTCCATTATGCAGGATTTGAGTTTGAAACCATGAAAAGGTATTGCTTGTTCACATGCTAAGATTAAGTCCTTTAAAAGGTAAAAGGCAATTGAACACTGAATAACAGCATCATTAGCTGAGAAGCCAAAAGAAGGGATCTGCACTTGATCCTGTAGATTGCATGCTGTCTTATAATGGATAATGGCGTACCAGCTGAGGGTATGGTTGGCCTGTGGCAGTCTGCAGAGATTCTAGCAGTGACAAGGCTTGGGACACAAGGACAGTTTTCTGCAAAATGATGTGTATACAGCAATAAAAAGCCTGGATCTGCTGGGACCATCCTGTCTTAAACAACGAGTGCTCTTGCCTCCCTACGAATTCCTATATTTGCCAGGCTGAAAATGTGCTCTGCATGGTGTTCCAAACGCCCAGCACAGGATCAAATTCTTCAAGAGCCCACTGACATGGTTGAGGAGCAGGGTGGGTTGAGGAGCACAAAAAATAGGTTTATTGATAAGGTTGTAAGTAAAGGGTACATCACGTAAATCCTTTGGCTGTGAATCTGAAGACCAATTGAAAAGTCACCTGAAGAAGAACATGCCAACCGGGTTGGCCCTGTGTAAATGGAAGACCTTCCTGCCAGAGTCCTGCATGGAATTTCTCCCACCCCCACCCAGGCCCAGATGGCCCGCCAGCAAGATGATCGTGTCATCTGTTGGCACAAGGAAGGGTCTGGGGAAAAGCCCTGTGAAGTGTCTTCAGGCATCTGGAACTTATTCTCAAATATTGTTGAGAGATTTGGACCAGCATTTCCTAAATCATAGGAAGAATAGAGAATTATTGTCTTAGCCCGAAAACTGCTTGGTTGGTTAGTTCTGCTGTTGTCTGTGATGGCAGGGGCTGGAGGGCACAGCTCAGAGCCTCTTGGAACCAGCCCCCCAGAGACTGCTTCTCTTTCAATCTTAGAAGCTGTTTTGTTGAGGAACAGGGACAGAGCAGCTGAGAAAGACTTCAACCAACACAAGGCTTGGCGTCCTTTTTTCTTCTGAATTTTTAGTCCTTTATTGAACCCTCAGGTTTTCAGATGCACTTCCTTTTTGCCATGAACTCAAGGCATATCCTCTACTCTTGGCTTCCCTGTGGAGAAGAAGACTTTTCTCCTGTTCCCTCTCTACTCATGAATGGGGAACAGATGTGGCGTGTTTTTGATCTTCAAGTCGAAGGTTGTGAAAGGGCGGTTGCTTTCTTCTTTCTTTCTTTCTTTCTTTTCTTTCTTTCTCTCTTATTTTTTATTATAAAGCTGTGGGGTACAATTCAGGGTTAGGTACCCAAACGTTGATTATGGAGGTAATCTTGTTGATGAGCTATGCCCCTCCCTCCCCTAGCAGTTTCCCTTAACTGCTAATCACAACCTCCTCCCCGACAGGTTCCCAGTACTGCCAATCGCTTTCTTATAGTATTATAATTGTTCAAGGTCCACTTATGAGTGAGAACCTAATATATTCGGTTCTGTGTTTCTGTGATAGTTCACTCAGTATGGTCGACTCTGAATCCATCCAAGGAGAGGAGCACATAATCAGCAACAAAATCTTCTAGTATTATTATTAGGTTAGGACACGTGCTCTGACTAATGAGGTGTATGTGCTGTGGACTGTGTTGTATTTGACTAGCATCTTCAAAAGGGCTTAGTGATCAGGGATAGGCTCATTACAACTTGGCCCGACCTGACAGACCCTGCCTCATATCTGCTTATTCCTGGCTTGTTACTTGCCATTATTGGGAGATCAAAGAGGAAGGATCACAGGTGGGCTCCTTTGCCACACCCAGTTCAGAAATAATAAGCAACTGCAAAATCTCTGCACACCTCCCCTGACAACCCAGCCCCAATATATTTCCTGGCTGTTTTATAGCTGTCTAGAGCCATTGCTGGCTGTGCAATGAGAGTGTCTCAGAGATTTCCTCAAGTCTTGCTTGCTGGAAAAGGCTTCCTGAGTGGCAACAGGGAGGACTGAGGCCCGGGGACAGAATGGTCCAAATCCGATCCCATCGCAGGTGCCTTGAGTGGTTAATGAGAACTCCTTTCATGCTGGGCTTGGTGCAGCATCGAGTGATCTTTGAGGTTCCTGGGATTCTGGCTTGGGAGAGATTTCCTTTGAGTGCTTTTGTTGGGTGTGTGAGGTGAGGAAAGAAGAGAAGGTCTTCCTAAATGTGCCAGGAAAAGGGAGAGTGAGGTGGAGCTGGGCTATAACTTTCGGAACCTGCAGGCTCCGTGACACAGGCCCCACGGTGCTGAGAACTGCACACGGAGGGACACTTACTGACTGCTGAGTGTTCCCACCAGGGACACCCCGACCCCTGGATGGGAGACACCTATGAGGCTGGTGGGTGTCTGTTAAGGACACCCAAGGGGGGACCCTCAGCTGGCTGGGAAGGTTTAGGTGTTTCTTCTTGGAGAACCTGTAGGGAATCTTTGTGACCTGGGACATGTTATCTTGTGGAATAACTCTTGACTGGAGGAGTAGAGTGTCCAATTCACTAGGAGACATCTGCACATTACATTCTTCCCAACCACATGGTCCTTACTCATGAGTTCCTCACTGATTCCCCTGGGGATGATGGGAAGTTGAGAAATCTTTCATGTCTGCACTGTCTCCATTTCCCTCACCCTCTTTTTGTCTCTACAGCAGGTCTAGTGCTGGGACCGACTGTAATTATGAACTCTGGCATCTCCCTGTCTCCTTTCACGGCTCTCCCCTTTCCCCTACCCACTCCCAACCCAGCACCCTGGCTACCTTGGGCGCAGCAGCCAACACCCCTATTGCCAATAGATCCTCCTCCGGGCAAAACTCTGCTGTTGGCTGCTTTTCTCAAGCCAACTCTGGTGGCATCAGCCTGAGCGGGGCAGATATCCTCAATATCATCCTGAATGTCAGAGCAGAAGCGGGGCTTCCAGAAATCAGACCCATTCAGACCTTCACCCTGCCTCAGGCCTTCTTCAGCTGGTGTGCCCCTGAAGCCCTCTGCGAGGGCAATGTGTGTCCCCCAGCATCTCTTGTGGAGAATCTTGGGCCTGCCTCGGCAGCTGGGGGCACCCAGGCAAATGAAAGAGACTGGTGCCTAGGCCACCCTCCTCCAACCCCACCACCAGCTGCCCTGCTGGGCCCCATTGTGTCTCTCTGAAGCAAGGGACCTCAGGTGCAAGAGACTTCTGGGAATGGCAGCCTATCCCCCTCTCAAGCCAGGGACCCACTGCAAGATTTTTAGAGCAACAACAGCGTATATGCCAACTTCTGGCGCTGGCAGTGCTTCAAGTCCCTGTCCTGGAGGCACCTTCCACAGAGTCCTGATGCTGAATTGCTCTCCTGCTTCTTCATGTGAGCACTCCAAGCCTGAGCTCAGTCTGGAGACCACATAGAGAGCAACAGGGATGGAGGGGGTCAGGTGATGTAGGGAGACCGGAAGAAAGGTCATAGCCGCCTGGGAGCAGAGAAATGTGGGCTGAGCACATGGCTCCCCCAGTGGAGCTGCCTAGGGTTCACCCTCTGCCTACAGTGGTCCCGGGTTCCACTCTCTGCCATTCTGGACACTTGTTCCTGCTCCCCACAGGGACTCTGAGCTTTCTGCCTCTCTCCGGAGCTGCCAGGAAGCTGGTTAATGGCTCAGTCCTGGGGCCCTGGAACCTGCGTGTTAACACTCACGCCAGATCAATCCAGCAGGATCTCAGTCAGCTCAGGCTTTCCTGAACACTACAGATTTGGCATTCGTGTCTTAGAGCTCTAGATGCTGGAAGGCCCAGGTCTGAGTGACTGCAGAGTCTGTTCTGGTCAGGGCCAGCCTCCAAGCCGGAGGTGGCCAGCTCTGGCTGTGTCCTCATGAGGTTGCGAGAGGGGTCTGTGCTTCTTCCTCGTCCCATCAGGGCACTAATCCCCTTCTGAGGGCCCCACCTTCGAGGCCTGGTCTTGTCCTGACCACCTCCCATAGTGTCACATGCAAAGCCCCTCAAACTGGCTGTTAGGGCTCAAGTGTGGAATTGGGAAGGAAGCACAAATATTCCACCCACAGCACCAACTATTCCACCCAGCCATATTGGGGACTCACAGGGAAGGCAGGGACGCCCCATGATCCCCGAGGTGTTGATGT